>PISX010006250.1:0-99355 GCA_004024625.1 Mellivora capensis
GGAAAATTGTAATATTTCTATAAAAAACTAGCATTTGTAGGAGAATGAACGGGTCAAAACTTTTTGGAGGGCATTTTGACAAGATGTATCAAATGCCTTTAAAATATTCATATGTTTTTACAGATCAATTCATCTGCTAGGAATTTACATTATGAACCACACACAAATATATGTATAAGAATGTTATGTTATTTACAATAATTTCTAACAAACCACCAATAGCCTTTAGGTCCTACATTAGTGGAGTAGTTAAGGAAATTAGAGAGCAACCATATAATAGACTATTATGCAGTCATTAAAAAATATTTGGGGGACGCCTGGGTGGCTCAGTTGGTTAAGCGGCTGCCTTCAGCTCAGGTCATGATCCCAGCGTCCTGGGATCGAGTCCCACATTGGGCTCCTTGCCTGGCAGGGAGCCTGCTTCTCCCTCTGCCTGCCACTCTGCCTGTGTTCATTCTCTCGCTCTCTCTGACAAATAAATGAAATCTTAAAAAAAATATATTTGGGAAATATTTCAAATGACAAAGGAAAATGTTTCTGATTTCTTAATAACTAAAGGAAACTGCAGCAGTATAAAATGTAGCTCAGGCATGGAGAATTCATTTTTAGTGAGTATAATAAAACATGTGAAATATTAACTGTACCTTTGAGTAGTGGGATTATAGTTGATTGTTACTTAATCTTTACACTTTCTGAACTGATAAAAGTATCTACCATCAGCAGGCATCTGCTTTTAATAAGAAACAAAAATGTTCTTTCATGATACCATGACTAATATAAAAAATTATGATTGACTACTTCAAACTAAAAAAGGTTCTGCACAGCAGAAGAATCAACAAAATGAAAAGGCAACCTGTGGAATAAGAGAAAATATTTGCAAACCATATATTTTATATGGGGTTAATATCTAAAACATAAGGAATTCATACAATTTAATAAGAACAAATAACCTGATTTTGAAATGAGCAGAGGATCTGAATAGACATTCTTCCAAAGAAGATATACAAATGGCCAACAGACACGTGAAAATAACCTCAACATCACTCATCATCAGCGAAATGCAAATCAAAACGACAATGACATTACCACCTCCCACCTGTCAGAATGACTGTTATCAAAAAGATAAGAGATAACAAATGTTGATAAGGATGTAGAGGAAAGGGAACCTTTGTGCACTGTTGGTGGGAATGTAAATTAGGATAGCCACTGTGGAAAACAGTATGGAGGTTCCCCAAAACACACACATGCACACACACACACACACACACAAATACAAAGGAATATTGTTCAGCTGAAAAAAAGAAGGAAATACTGCCACTTAAAACAATGGGGATGGACTTAGAGGGCATTACGCTAAGTGAAATAAGTCAAACAGAAAAAGACAAATTCTATATGATGTCATTTATAGAGAGAATCTAAAGAAGTCAAGTTCATAAAAACAGAGTAGAACAGTGATTGCCAGGAGCTGGGAGGTAGGGGAAATGGGAAAAATGTTGGTGAGATGATAAAAACTTCTAGTTAGAAGAGGAGTAAGTTCTAGGAACCTAATGTACAACACGGTGACTGTAGTTAACAAAACTGTATTATGTACTGGAAGTTGCTAAGAAAGTAGATCTTAAATGTTCTCACCACATTCACACAATATAATTGTGGGAGGTGATGGTTAGTTACCTTATTGTGGTAACCACCTGTGCAATATGTAAGTATATCCAGTCACCACATTGGACATCCTAAACTTATACAATGTTATGTGTCAATTATATCTCAATAAAGCTGGAAAAAATATTTAACAATATGAAAAAGTTATGGTATTCTTAGTGGAAAAGTAGAATTCAAAATTATAAGTACAGTCTATCTATACTTGGGTAAAAATAATCTTATCCATAGAAGTAAAGATAAAAATTACTGAAATGAGGAGTAATGAGTGGCTCAGTTGGTTTAGCATCCAGCTCTTCATTTAGCCCAGATCATGGTCTCAGGGTCCTGAGATGGAGCCTCATGTCAGGTTCCATGCTGGGTGTGGAACCTGCTTGAGATTCCCTCTCTCCCTCTCTCCCTCTATCCCTCCCTTATGCTCTCTGTCTTTCTCAAAAACAAACCAAAACAACATAAAACAAAACAAAATATCAACCTTAAATGTGACTGTAGTTCAGTTTGGGTAGTGAGACCACAGGTGGCTTTTTTCTCTTTCTCATTTGAATCAAAATGTATTGATGTATTTTTATAGTTTAAAAATGTTGTCAGCCATTAGTCAAATCATTCGTGCAACAAACACCGATTTCAAAACTACTGTGTGCGAGGTCCTATGTGTGCTAGTTGCTGGAGATTCCAAAATTGTTAAGACAAGGTTTTTGCCCTGAAGTAAATCACAGCCTAGTATAGAAACAAGAATAAGATGAAGAAGAAAACCCATGATTAAAATACCTAGTCATGGGGCACATGGGTGGCCCAGTTGGTTAAGTGTCCGACTTTGGCTCAGGTCATCATCCTGGGGTCCTGGGATCAAGCCCTGCGTGGAGCTCCTTGCTCAGCGGGGAATCTGCTTCTCCCTCTCCCTGGGCTCTGCCCCACTCAAACTCTCTCCTCTCTTTCTCAAACACATAAATAAATAAATATATACATAAATACATAAAATCTTTAAAAAGATCTCATTGTAAGTTCTATAATAGAAGAAGGGACTGGCTACTATTGGTGCTTTTGGATCCCAGAAATAGGACAACTAATTCAGACTGGCTTGGAGAAGAAACAGCAGCAGGAGCAAATGTCACATGAGGGTCACCGAATAATGACATGCCATGGGGGACAGTTTGAAGAGGGGGTTAACTTTGTCACATATTCAGATGGCAATATCTTAATCAGAGTGACTGGCCCAGGAAATGCTTTGAAAAGAGGATTCTAGGATGACTTGCAGGCTTCTGGCTTAAAGGTGCTGATACCTTTGAATAAGATGGGAATGCTTGTTTGGAGACAAGATGCTGTCCCCCCAGCCTTGGTCATGTTGAGTTCAGGGAACCTGTGGGCTATACTAATGGAGATGTCTTGTAATAGATAAGAGTTTGGGAGACAGAAGCAAAGGTCTGAGTTGCGTGAATTTGGGTGGAGAACACAGGGAGGATGTAGAGAGTGGGAAATGGAGCCAAGAACCTGGGACAGAGCTCAGGGGGAAACACATTTAAAGAGGAACCTGAGAAGAATCCCACAAGAAACAAAAACCACATGAGAGCGAGGTCCAGAAGCCATGTGGGAGAGGGCTGTGGTTCAAGGTACTGAGTGCTACAGAGAGTCCAACGGATGAGAGATGAAGTGTCCTGGAGGAGCCAGACCTTCTGTCCAATCTGTGAACAAAGGAGGAGCAACGTAGGAAGAGAAGATGGAAAGATGGACGAGAAGATGGGAGTTGAGGCCTAATAGTGTTGTGAAGGCATTATCACGGTCCAGGAGTGTGTCACTAACATCCAGAGGAAACTACGTGCCAGACGGTAGGGTCTTGGTATAGAGGCAAGTAAGACATATATTCCTGCCCTTACTGAATTTAAAATGTTATGCGAGACAGACAACACTCAAATGACTAGCTAAAGAATAAGTACTTTTCTTAAACCTCTTCCAAACTTGAGTCATGGTCACAGAATCTAGTATGTCGCTTAGACGGCTCTCAGCAATACATACCCCCCGAAACCTGAGCTGAGAGCCCTACCAGGCTCGGACAGTGTCATCGCCAGAGAGGTTCTTGTCCTGTTACATTCAGTTGCACTTCAACGGTTCTGCTGCTAGACTCATTAAATGCTCTCTATTTCCAGCCACCCTGAACCCCTGCCAGGGCAATAGTGTCGTCCAAGAGCCTCTGATACATTTATCTGTCCCCACAGAAAAGCAATGTCTATTCAAAAGACAAGTAGACACAGATCTGCTCCCTTCGGGGTGCAAGCCCCCTAGTTGCTGGCAGGCTCCTCCTGGTCCTGACATTGTTTCGTGGTTTCTAGGGTATGCTTTGTCCTCCCATGTGAACTGTAGACCCTTGTAAAATTGGGACATGAAGTTTAGTTTTCCATCTGCCCCATGGATTCCAGGGCTCGGTACTTTGTGCAGCCTGTGCCCCTTCCCCCTTTCTTTCTGCTTTGAACCTGGACGTGATGTACGGAGCTGGAAGGGTGATCTTGGGAGCAAGAGGTAACCAAATACAACGGAAAGGTCAAGAGCATCACCAGGTTTCTAACTATGACATCATCAAGCTTCTGAATCAATGCCAGCAGCCAGCTAATACAATCATTGATGCGATGAGAGGAAAATGCTTTTTGGCCCAAGTCACTTGTAAATTGAGTTTTCAGTTTCCTGCAACTGTATGTCATCTATCCAGCATCCACCCTCCCACTTCTTCATGAGCAGAATCCTGACATCATTCAGATATCCTCCTCCTCCACTCGGCAAGGTGCTCAGGTGACATTGATTCCAGCTCAGGTTTGGGGGTGGGGGTGGTGGCACTGATTGGCCAACTGTAATCCCATTCCCCTTGCCAGTGTTAAGGGATCAGTGAGGCACGGGGTAGGGGAAGGGCTGAAATCTGTTTGGGGCTTCTGAGGAAAGGCTCCTAGGACATATCAGTAAGAAGAGTCCATCTCTCTCCTTCTGAAGAATATTGTTGTGTCCAGGTTTGATAACCTTGAACTTTGATAACCTTGAAGCAGCACCTTGCTGCTCCCCTGAGGATGATGCCAAGACAAAAGATTGTGGGGTGAAGACACAAAGATAACCTGGGTCTTTGTGGACTTTGTCGCCCTCCGAATCAACCGGCTTGGAAGGCTGCCTAACCCTTGAGCTGCCTGTGCTGTCACAATGTACATTTATTTCTTTATTTTTTCATGTAGTTTGAGTTGGGGGGTTTGTTTCTTCCCCTGAAAGCCCCTTTGCAAGTAATGAGGGTATTTTTTAAAGTTTTGTTTGTGATGATCTCAATCCAGCTTTTTGTAAGAAAAGGTACATAAAGGATCAGCTTGTATATTTAGCATCTTCCAATGCTGAACAGTACTAATTTCCTCCCTCCTGAAGGAAAAAACTTTCAATGCAGACAGGGGTCGAGATCAACATGTGTCCTGGAGCAAACGTTAATTTTATCCTGGTCAACCTGACCCAGCCAGAAGAGCGCTCTGATTTATTAAATTTATGTCTCTAAAGAAGATTGAGAAATCGAACCAATATTAGATTGTCTTCACTGATGGGGTCTTGGGGGGAAATGAGCCAATGAGAAATAACACTCTTACTTCTGATAAGACTCGAAGAAGAGAGACCTGTGATTCTCTCGTCATAGGAGCTGAGGCTGGTGTAGATGGCTCTTCCCTGACCCCTAACATTTCAGTCCCTTCCAGGACTATGAAGATGGGGACCTGAGTGATCTGTGGGGGATGTGTGGTTGGTGCAGTTAGTATTAATTAATTAGTAATTATAACTAATATTATGTCTTGGACTCATTTCATCCCAAGGAGAGGAATGCCTTGAAACCTGCAAGGTTTATACAGCTGGCACAGTGCTTGGTACATAAAAGCTCCTTGAGATGACATGTAAATAGATGAACAAGGGAAGCTAAGGCAGGTGGGACCGTTTGTAGTTTCCTCTCCCCCTACCGATCAGCCCAATAAGTTGTCCTCTTTTACTTGTTTAGATGTTCGTTGCCAAACATAGCTGAACTATGCAGGGTGGTTTAGGGAGACTTGGAATAGCCTGTCTGAGGTCACTGAGCTATTCCAGAAGCATTCTACAGCACATTGCCTCAACCCCTGGGCCAAAACTTTAAGCCCAGAACATTTTTATAAGCTGTGGGCTAGAAGAGAACCCTTCCCAAAATATTGCTTAGGCACCCAGGATTTAAATGCGCGTTGCTGGTTCCAGTCCCCCAGCCTGTCGTGCTCCTCTGACAGGATGGCTGTGTGAGTCTGTCGCCATGGCCATGGCAAAGACTTCAAAAATGATCTTGGAACGTTCCAGGGATATAGCCATGTCCCTCACCCACTCATGGTGATAATCCAGAGACTATGTTCCCAGACAAAGGTACCCAATGTCCACCTTGCTTTTGAGGCTCTTTGGAAGATGTGTCTTCTTAAAAGGCTTAGATCTTACAGTTATTCGAACTCAGGTTTCCCCCGCTATCGAAAAGTAGAGCATTCCTATGAAAGCTTCCGTAAGCAGAAATGGAGTAAAACAAAGAAGTGGTTCCCATTAATTTACATGAAAATGTTTTGAGCATTCCCAGACCCCCTAAAGAACCTCTCTTAGGCATTTCTGACACCTTGGGATACATCTTGCTAACTGACTCACAAAACAAATTGAGATAAAGTTCAGATGCTCAGAGACCCAGTTCAAAGCCCTGGCCTGATGCTGAGATGCTGAGATGTTGAGTGTGGTTCTCCGGGAAGGAGCTGGGTGGGGCCCCTCTGCCTCCCTAGCAGGACCTGGAAAACAATCACTGAACATGCTGTTTTCACTTTTTACCCCCCTTTTTTAAAAAATGAAAGCCCTCTTTGGATTTCTTTCACTGAGTGAAAACAGTACTAACTAATACAGGTCTTTAGTACCAGCAAAGAGGAGTAAGGTGAACTTCCAAGGAGTGAAGATACCTATATTACACTTGCTTACTAAGCGGCATCATAATCAGACGTGTATTCCCAATTTCAACCCTGAACAATCTCACAGCGGACTGAATAGTTCCACCTGTTCCATCCACACATACCTTCTGTGAATGCTCACGATCCATGCACAGTGAAACCTAACACAGTTCTCAATACAATTTGTGGAATTAATGAGTAAGATTCATGGATAACAAGAGAGGAAATAGACATAGGATGTTCTTTCCTAAGATCTAAGTACCTCACGCTTATTTTTTAAAATATTTTAGAAGATGTTATTTATTTATTAGAGAGGGAGAGAGAGATCAGGAGCAGGGGGAAGCAAGCTCCTAGCTGAACAGGGAACCTGATGCGGGGCTAGATTCCAGGACCTTGGGAACATGACCTGAGCCAAAGCCAGCCGCTGAATCGACTGAGCCACCCTAGTTCCTCACATTTCTTTTATTTTCTTACTTATTTATTTATCTTAAAATAATTTAAAAATGTCTCCAAGTCCTTTATTTATTTTTTTATTATGTATCTGGCAGACAGTCTAGCTGACAAATTGGATAAGAAATAATGTCATGGGAGGAAGGATCTGAAACCTGAAACTAGTGGGTTTTCCATCTTATATCATCATAAATAAATACTACATTTTTATTGTTTATCCTATAGATATGAGTTATTGGCATCACAATGGGTGCTACATATTTGACATTGCATTTTATTCTTACAATGACCTTGTTTAGTAGACACTATGGTTGTAATTGTTCTGTAGATGAGGGACCCAGGGGATTAAGCAGTTTTCCTGTAGTTGCATGGCTAGAAGTGGTCTATGCACATGCTTGGCCAATTTATAATCCCACTGGGGGGCCAGACTACCTCTAAGAAACTGATTAGATCTGAAAGAGGCTGCAAGAGAATTTTGGGTCGGGTGGACACTGAAGCTATTTCAAAGCTGTAAAGAACTCTTTGGGGACTACTAAAACCCATCTGCATGGGTTTGGCTGATATTTTGTCTACTTCCAATGAGAAATTTTCAACTCTTTCCCTATAAAAAATACCTCTAATGCTTTAACCAAGTCATCAGTAACACTAGGCTTGTGTATGAAGAAAAATGCCAAGGAAGAAGGATAGGAGGTAAATGCTTACTCCGAACTACAGCGCTATCACGAGGGTAATCTTGTTGAATCTTCACAACAGTGATACCCACCCTGCTCCACAGGCTCACTCCAGACCTTTGTGTGTCTTGTACTCTGTGCTAGCATTTCCTTTTTCTCCCAGAGGGGCTCGAAGTTTTACTACCATCAACCTGAACCCTGCTCTTCTGTTAATGTTAGCTCAAGCCTACTCACCATTTCAGCCTGCAGTGACAATTCCAACTGTTAGCACTTATTGAGCCCTTACTGTAGGCCAGGCTCTGTGATAAACACTTTAACGATTACTCAACAGCCACAACAATGCCCTATAGAAGGACCTAACAGCCACAACAATGCCCTATAGAAGGACCTACCGTAGTCGCTAGTCGGCTGATGAGAAAACCAAGTCACAGAGCAATTACATAACATCCCATGGTCAGGTGCGCCTGGGTGGCTCAGTGGGTTAAAGCCTCAGCCTTCGGCTCAGGTCATGATCCCAGAGTCCTGGGATCGAGCCCCACATCAGGCTCTCTGCTCAGCAGGGAGCCTGCTTCCTCCTCTCTCTCTCTGCCTGCCTCTCTGCCTGCTTGTGATCTCTGTCAAATAAATAAATAAATCTTAAAAAAACAAAAACATCCCATGGTCATAGAGCAAGGAAGTAGCAGAAGGGTAATCTGTTTTTACTTATTGGTCAACCATATTTTTTAAAACTTGATTTGACTTTGGGCAATTAAAATAGTCCCTGGTGTATTCTTTCTCAGGTGATTGTCTTCAGGACACTAAAGTACCTAGATTCGAGGAAATGCACCCACCCACAGTAACTAGTTGAATAAATCTCACATGAACAAACCACCTTTTGGAAATTTTTGTTTTCATGGCATGTGTTCATTCTATGTCATCCTTTTTTTTTTTTGTACTTGACTGATACCTTAATTCCTCAATGGAGCTTTACGATGCAGCTTAGTGGCTGTGAAATGGTTTTCTTTTTATCAGAATAGGTATTGTGATGCTCTGGAAAAGATCAAAAAACTTAAGACACGGTTTCTAAAAAAAAATCAAAATCATGATTTTAAAGAATATCTAATGACATGGAAATAAGCTCATGATATAGTTAATAAAAGCATGATACAATACCAAATGTATAATATCCACCCATAATTTAAATTTAAAATATTTTCCTATAGATACGTATTTTAAAAACCCAGAAATAGGTACAATATATGTAAAGAGTGGTTAGCTCTAGATGATAGATGAATAGTGTTTTTTTCATTTTCTTCTTTATACTTTTTCCCCCCAGATTTTCTACAATGACATGCATTGCCTTCAAAATGAGAAAACAATACAAAAGCATTCTCCAGTAAAGGGAACTAAGGCACTCTGAGGGAAATGTCTGAGTCCATGTCGAAGGCCAGAAAAGCACAAGGTGAGTCTTGACATATTGTTTCAGAAAGAAAGAAAATGCTCAAAGGCTAATGGGATTGTGTCGCAAGGTTTTAAGAACCAGATCAAAGGGCTCACTCTAGTCAAAGTCAGAAGGACTAGAGCATCAGAAATAATAATGAGTCTCACTAATGGCAACACACTGAATAATAGTGATAGAAAAAAACAAAGAGAAAGGGAAAAGAAAGGAGAAGAGATTTGTAAGATAAGAAATGTTATCATAATGATATTTACTAACATAATTATTTTGCAACCCCCAATGTAATCATTGATTAAGTCAAGAATGATCAACAGATGCTAAAACTATTGGGTGAAAGATTGCTAGGGGACTAGATAATGCCACTGTACAGACAGTTTATTGCAAAGAGAAGGATGGTCCTTTAGCAAGGAAGAGATTTAGCCAAAAGATCAACTTTCATATCACTAAAAGTGGAGCAATTTGACAGCACGTGGTTTCTGATATGATACAACATGAAATTCACAACGTCTGTGATGTATTCTTGACAAAAGTATTTAACCTGAATCCAATCAAGCCTCTAGACTTGAATTGAGGGGAAAGAGAAACAAGTCAATAGTACCACGAGGAAACAATAAGACAAATGTAGAATGCGATACACCTTGTAAGACAATTGTCTTAGATTCTTCAAAACAATGGCAAATAAAAAGAATAGGATTGCGCTTTTTTCTTATTTAAGATACTTTGGTTTTTTAAGAGCAGTTTTAAGCTTACAGAAAAATTGAACATGAAGCACAGACTTCTCATATACCCTCTCCCAACCCCTGAAATTTCTTTTATTATTAACATCTTGCATTAAGTTCTTCTATTTGTTGCAATTGATTAACAAATATTAATACACTATCATTAGCTAATCATAGTCCATAGTTTACATTAGGCTTCACTATCTGCATGGTACAGGCTATGGGTTTTGACAAGTGTATAATGTCATGCATCTGTCATTATAGTACAATACAGAATAAGACTCACTGCCCCCCAAATCCTCTGCTCTCCATCTACTCATCCTCTCCCAACCCCTTCACTCCTTGGAAACCACTGATCTTTTTACTGTCTCCATACTTTTGCCTTCTCCAGAATGGCACAGAGTTGGAATCATACACTATGTAGCCTTTTCAAACTGGTTTCTTTCACCTAGCAATACGCGTTTAAACTGGGATTACTCTGAAAAGTGACCCTATGTAGTAACACATGAACTTACATTAAATCCAAAGTTTGGTTTTGTTTTGTTTTAAAGAGGGGAGATAAAAGACATTCTTGGGATAATTGGGAAATTTTAATATGGATAGGATAATGGATGATATTGTGGGAATTAGGCATTCCTCAGACATGATCATGGTATTTTGGTTAAATCTAAAAGCATCCTTATTCTTAAGAGATGCAGCTGAAATATTTAGACATTAAGTATCATAATGTATTTATTTGCAAGTGCTACAACACGTGTGTGTGTGTGTTTGTATGTGTGGATTTTAAGGATGGCTGAGAGAGAAAGAGAAGATGATAATAGCACTATTTCTGAAAATAGAAAAATATACAGGTACTACTATAATTAAGCTTTTGTATCTGTTTGACATTTAGCCCTTAAATATTAAAGAATTTGCCTGCCTTTGCTACAAAGTCTCTTTTGGGTAGTTCTATCAGAATCATTAGCTTTGTTCCTCACTGTGACTTTAAGTCAACACGGTTCCTCACTTAGCATGACTCAGATGCCTGTGATTTGTGCCCTTAGTCAGTACATCAGTGGGTAGCCGGTTGTTTCCAATTATTTGCTATTACAAAGTAATGTAGCAATGAAAGTTCCTGCACATATATTCATAGGCATTTGTGCAAGAGTTTTTCTAATGTATTATTCCTAAGAGTTGCATTACTGGATGAAAGGTATGTACATCTTCAGACTTACTAGATATTACCAAAAGATTCTCCGTTGGGAGCTAATTTTATCTCCATGAGATGAAACAAATGAGAATTTCTATTTCTTTTCCATCATTCACTCTCTCATTTATTTTTTCAGTCAACAAGTCTTTATGAGCAACTACCTTATACTAGCTACTATCCTCAGTACTGAAAATACAGTAACAAACAGAACTCAGTCTTTGCCTTCAGTGAACTTACATTTTAAGAGTAATGGGGTTTTAATATTGCTTAGGACCTGTGGCTCCCTTCTACCTTCCATTTTCTCTCTTTTGTAACAGTAATGTCTGTAACTGTCCCATTGCTGTACTCTGGAAGCAGATATCCTTTCTAGTTTCATGGGTCACATGGAGAGGAATTTTGTACCAGGATGGATCATACCCAGAGTATCCCCCATTCCTGTCTTAGGTAATTTAGATAATGTGATATGGGCCTTGGGAGCTGAGAAAATTTAGATGAGATTTTGGTCTTGAATTGATGCTTTAATGGGTCGAGATTTGTAAATATAGGAATTGGGTGAATACATTTTGCATGTGGGAGACAGATGAATCTTTGGGGCCAGAGGGCAAAGTGTTATAGACTAAAAAATGCTTCCCCCACCCCAGAGATTCACATGCTAATTCTTGGAACTGGTTAATTTTACCTTATTTGAAAAAAAAAAAGTTTTTGCAGATGTGACTAAAGACCCTAGCATAAGGAAAATATCTTGAATTGTCTAGTGGGCTCTATATCCAATTATACGTGTCTATATGAGAGAGAGGGAAAGATGATTACATAGAGAAGAGGAAGAGGCTGTGTGAGCACAGAAGCAGAGATTGCAATGATGCGGCTCCAAGTCCAGGAATGCTGGTAGTACCAGAAGCTGTCAAGGGCAAGGAATCAATTCACCCCTAAAACCCCTAGATGATGCACAGTGCCGGTGACATCTTGATTTTGGCCTAGTGATACTGATTTCACATTTATGGTCTCCAGATTAATGAGCCAATAATGTTCTGTTGATTTTAGCCATCCAGTTATGGTAATTTGTCACAGGAGTCACAGGAAACCAATCCAGGCAGTGAGGGAGGTCACATTTCATACACTGGTACTTGAGAAAAGAACAAGAAAGCAAGGGAGTGAGCCACAGGGCTATCTGGGGAGAACATTCTGGATGGAGAAAACAGAAAGTGTCCAGGAAGGCCCTTGCTTGGAATATTAAAGGAATAGCAAAGAGGGCAGTGTGAATGACTATGGTAAGAAAAGAGAAATAGATGAAATTAGAGAGCTGAAGACAAAGGACAGAAGTTGTTGCCAGACCTTACAGCTGGAAGGCACTTCTCTTGAGCAGAGAAGTGACATGATCTGACTTATGTTAGACTCCTTTTCTGGGTGCTGTATCCAGAAGAGACCATGGGGGACCAGGGTAGAAATAGAGAGACTAGTTAGGGGGCTCTTGCTAATGTCTAGGAATGAGATGATGGTGACTTGGACATGGACGATAATCAGAGGAAACAGTGAGAAGTGACTAGCATCAGGAAACTTAAAAAAAAAATCAAGATGTATAGATAGATTGTATGTGAGAGAAAAAGAGGGATCAGGAATGACTTTTTGGCCTGGACAACTAACTGAAAGGACAGGATTTACTATTTCTTAAAATGAAAAGGCTGTGAGAAGAGCATATTTAGGGGGTGAAGAATCCAAATGTTAGTTCTGGATATGTGAAGTCTGACATGGTTATTAGTAGGCAGTTGCTTATCTGAGCGTGGCATCGGATGGGACCTCCAGGCTGGAGATAGAAACCTGCAAGTCAGCAACAAAGAGACAGTATCAAACATGTTGAAACTGATTGAGATCATCTAAACAGTACAGATGAAGGTGAAAAGATTTCTGGAGAACCCAACCATGAGAAATGTCAACACGTAGACATCATCAGGAAGAAGACAAACTGTCAAACAACTAAAAAACAGAGTAATACAAAACAAGAACAAAACAACACAAACGAAAACCAGCTAGAGCTGGTGAAGTAGGAAAAGAACTAAATAGTATTCTGCACTAAAAGGCAGTGGGGCAGTACCTGAAAATGTCCCAGGGAAATCATTTTCAAACCGGAATTCTCCATCTGGCAATGTGTCAATCAGTGGGAGGATGATCGGCAAGGGAGTTCACCACTGAAGAGGAAAACATGAAACCTACTAAACAGGAGGGCCATCATGGAAGAGAGGCAGAGGGCATTCCTAGGACGATGCTGAAGGGAGAAGACAGAAATCTCAGGGAGAAGGATACTTTCTCTGGGGGGGAAATGGATCAACAGTTATCTGATATACTTGAAAATGGATGTGCGCATAGCACACATGAATGAGTGTGTGTGTGTGTATGTGTGTGTGTGTGTTTGGAAGGGGAAGTAGGGAGCAGGAAGCAGAAGAAATGGTGGAAAGTCAATAGGTAAGAGCTAAAATTGATAATTCAAAATATCAATTTAAGAATATTATTCACCTGGGTCGCCTGGGTGGCTCAGTGGGTTAAAGCCTTTGCCTTCGGCTCAGGTCATGATCCCAGGGTCCTGGGATTGAGCCCCGCATCGGGCTCTCTGCTCCGTGGAGAGCCTGCTTCCTCCTCTCTCTGCCTGCCTCCCTGCCTACTTGTGATCTCTCTCTCTCTCTGTCAAATAAATAAATAAAATCTTTAAAAAAAAAAAAGAATATTATTTACCTAAGTATTGATAGAGCTGAAGAGGTAAAAGTGGTTGCCATTGGGGAACAGGAATCAACAGAGGCAAGGAGTAGGATGATGGGTTTTGGTTTTTTACTTATAAAGCTTTAAGTACAATATAATTGTTAAGTATGTACACATAATATTTATTTTAAAACATTAACTTAAAAAGAATAAAGTATAGGTATTCTGTAATCAAGTGAACACAATTTCTGGGGAATAAAGTTGAGTTAGCGGAGGTCTGAGGATTGAACACTGGGTTTCTCCAAGGGCAGGTGATCAAAGTTTGGTGAGTGTAGACTGGGGAATGGTAGTCATGGGGGAGCCTGAATGGAGGAAGTTCGAGAAAGAATGGGAGGAGGGGGAGACAGAGATGGCTTGTGTGTTCATTGTTTCAGTGCGCTTTGGTGTATAGAAGTTTTAATTCCAGGGCAAACTTATCCATTTCCTTTGTGGTCTGTATTTATTTTGTGTCCTCTTTAAGAGAGCATTCCTAATGCTCCTCTAAAATTATTGTTCAAGCTTTCTTATTACCTTAAATTTGTTAAAATGAAAACTTTATTTTAAAATAAAAGATGGTGACACTCAAACTTTCTCTTCCCACAGTTTTCTAACTTCCTTGGACAAAAGGTCAAATCATTTTCTTCTCAAAGAGAGGATATCTATCAAATATTCCCTTTTTGGAATGTCTCATGGGATAATTTGAAATAACCCTCTAGCAACTTTGAAATATGAAAGTATTCATATTTTTTTACTATGGGATGATAGTTCCCTTGAAGGAAAGAATAGTAACCTATATACTGGTCTTCACTAATTATCACAAATCTTTATTCCTAGAATGAACTGCTAAATTCTAAGTTCCAGGACTCCATATGGTTGCTTAACCCTTTGCTGCCTGAAGTGTGGTTCATGAACTAGTAGGTCAGCCTCACCTCGGAACTTGTTAGAAATACAGACTCTCGGGCCCTACCCCAAACTCACGGACCCAGGGTCTGCATTTTAACCTGCATTTAACCAGGTACCCCTGGTGATACCTATATGCTCATGAAAGTTTGAGAAGAGTGGGTTTAACCCATGAGACAGAGAACTGTGCAAGAGACAAATCTGTAATAATTTCCCTCTTCTGAGTGTGGTTCTCCAACTTGCCTGCACACTGGAATCACCTGGAGAGCTTTCAACACTACCGATGGCTGAGGCCCACTCCCAGAAATTCAGATACGACTGGTCTGGAATGCACCCTAGGCCCTGAAAAATTTTAAAGTTCCCTCACCCCTGGGGTAATTCTAATTTCACAAAAGGTGGAGAAACGCTGCCCCAGAAGACCTTTGAGTTGGAAATGCTTTCAGCTGCAAGGGATAGCAAATCCTGGTGGTGGCGGCTTACGCCCGTGGTTCTCAAATTTCATTGTACATTAGAGTCACTTGAGGAGATTTTTAAAATCCTGTTGCTCAATGACTCATGGAACACTACATCAAAAACAAATGATGTAATGCATGGTGACTAACATAACATAATTTTTAAAATTATAAAAAATAAATTAAAAAATAAAATTCTGATGTTCAAGCTGCAACCCAAGAGATGTGTGCAGTTTAATGGCAGATATGTTGGGGTGGGTTTAGTAGTCCCGTCATGTTAATTAATACCCAGATCTTCTCTCCCCTGCTGTCTCCCACCGAATGGAACCATAGCTGGGATTTTTCCAGGCCTCTTTGCAGCCGTACACCCAAGTCCTTGCCTATGGAAGAGGAAGAAGTGTGTACCACTTCTGGGTCAGCCCCATAAATTTCCTAGGTGTGCTCCTCTATACGCTCTCTCCTCCCTCCTACTGGGAGTGGGCATGACCAGAACAACCTTAACTCTAGAGAACAACAGACGGTTGCCAGCAGAGAGATGGTGTGGGGATGGTGAAATAGGTGAAAGGGAAAAACAAAACTTAAAAAACAAAAAAGAAGAGCCACCCACCAGTCTGAAACTTCCATCGTGGGATGTTCTGTGGAAGAGAAACAATCATCAGAGCATGTGAGGCATTTTCATTATGTCCACTTTACAGACAAGGAAGATAAGGCGTAGCACGGTTCAGTAACTTGCTCAGAGTCACACAGCTAGAAGGTGGCGGAGAACAGGAGTAAAACCAAAGTTTTCTTATTTTAAAACCCAAGCTCTTAATCACACACCATGTATCTTTCCATGAATTTTTTTAAAAAAGATTTTATTTATTTATTTGACAGACAGAGATCACAAGCAGGCAGAGAGTCAGGCAGAGAGAGAGGAGGAAGCAGGCTCCCCATGGAGCAGAGAGCCGATGCGGGACTCGATCCCAGGACCCTGAGATCATGACCTGAGCCGAAGGCAGAGGCTTTAACCCACTGAGCCACCCTGGTGCCCCTCCATGGATTTTTGAAAAAGAACACACATAGTTGGGAAAGATAGAGAGTTACTTGAGTCTGTAGTTAAGGCAGAAAACTTCTGTGCTTTAAAGACAGAATGTTTGGGGGCGCCTGTGTGGCTCAGTGGGTTAAAGCCTCTGCTTTCAGCTCAGGTCATGATCCCAGGGATCGAGCCCCACATCACATCGGGCTCTCTGCTCAGCAGGGAGCCTGCTTCCCCTCTCTCTCTGCCTGCCTCTCTGCCTGCTTGTGATCTCTGTCAAATAAATAAATAAAATCTTTTTTAAAAAAAGACAGAATGTTTGATTCTGCATGTTGTGACTTCTTGCTCAGTCATTTCTACGCAAGTCTTTGGTTCAGCAATCAGGTCTTTCTGCTTTCTTCCCTCTCACCTGTGTTCTGTATGCTGCTGCTGTGTCAGTCGTCCGAGAAAACAATCTTCTCATGGCACCTCCCTCCTCGGAAATCCCCAGAACCTACCGGCTAAGGTTGAAATTCCTAAGCTTGGCCCTAAAGGCCCACGTCATCCGGTGCCTAACTTACCTTCCAATCTCTTCCTACATTAGCACTCTGTGCCCCCCAAATATGCTCATCCCACTTTATGAGCCATCAACTTTCAGGGCAAGAAGGAACTTCAAGTAATTCAGTAACCATCTGTATCAGTTAACTATTGTTATGTGACAAACCATCCTAAAACTTTGTGTCTTAAAACAAGATTATCATTTCTTACTCTTCCATGGGTTGACTGGGTGGTTCTTCTGTCAGTCTTAGTCGGGGCCTCTCAAAAGACCCCAACTGGCTGGCAGCAGGGCTGGACTCGAAGTCCGTGAAGGCCTTTCTTACAGGCCGGGGGGCTTGTGCCGTCGGCTGGTGTGCCTTCCTCCTCCTCCTAGTCTCCTTCCATGAGATGTCGCATTCTCCAGTCCTCTTCACGTGGCCTCTCTTTCCGGCAGGATGCTCTGGGCCTCCTGACATTTGGCTTCCAACAGGAGAAAGGCAGAAACTGCCGGGCCTCTTAAAACTCAGACCTGTATCCTATACAACGTCCCTTGTGCCACATTCTACTGGTCAAAGCAATCACAGGGCCAGGCCAGATAGACTCTGTCTCCTGAAGGGAGACGTGGCAGAGAACCTGCGGCCTTCTTTGATTTCCTGTGCCATCTCATTTCTTCTACATCCTCCTCCCCTTATTCTCACCATTACTACCCAGCGTTCTTTCTTAGAAGAGCCACTTCACAGTGCTTGGGGTGGGGGATGCTATGTTTGAATCCCAGCTCTGCCCCTGATCTACAACATGAGCTTGAGTGAATTATAAGATCTCTCCGTGCTCCAGTTTGTTCAATCATAAATGATGTAGAAGGTAGAGAAAAAGCCTACATTACTGGGTTGTTCTGAAAATTAAATGAGTGAATACAACGCATTGGAATAGCGCCTGGCTTTAGCAAGCCTTCGTAAATGTGATCTGTCGTCAGTGTTTGGTGGATCCAGTACTTCTCAGCTGGCGCAGAACACAAAGGAGTCAGGCTCCAGGGCAGAGGGGGCTAGAGGAAGGGAGTGATCCCTAAGGAGTCATCCTTACTCAAAATGCCTTGACTTAGTCAAGATTACAGGACGGGTATTTTAGGGGAAGGGGCTTAATGCGTCTTTCTCAGCTTCTCAAAACACTCTCCCTTAGGTAAAACCCCTATTTCTATGAAGTTGGAAATACACATCCTCTGCCCTAGAAGGTAATCTCAAAATCAACGAAGTTCAGGTTTCCTAATTTAATAGAGCTTCAAACCTCATTCTATTAAAACTCAGACTCCCGGTATTTCAATGCCTTTTTTTCCGCAGGGGCGCTTTTTAGACCCGAAGGAGAAGCCTGCAGGGGAAGCCTGTCTGCGGGATTCTATATATTGGCAGTTCCAGTGTTGGCGCACAGCACACGGAGCCCCGGGCAGCCGTGATTTACAGCAGGAGAGTCTGGGCAGGAAAGCCAGCAGCCCTCACGACGCATGACAGAACGCAGAGCCCAAAGCACACAGACCATGTGGCAAGAGGAGTGGGGCCGAGCTACGAGAATAGATTAGGAGCTGAGGGCAGACCTCTGTGGGTATTGCTAGTCCCCCTCTCTGACCATTAGTCATGCTCTGTGGTAGTGAGCCTTATTTTTCCAGTTCTGATCTTTCACAAACAGATTAATCATTGCTCTTTCTAAGAGAGAGAGGAAGAAGAAAATGATTGAAATTCACTCAGAGGCTGAGAGTCATCATACTAATGCACTACTTCAGTTGTTATTTTGGGGCAGGATTGCTATTAGTTTGCCATAATTCATCTGAAACTTCTGTAATAAGCTTTCCTGCAATTATTTATTTTTTTGTTTTATAGCCCCAAATATGCCAAGTATAGTCTGAGAGATGAAAGTGCTGTGTAGAGCTTATGCCTAAAATTCTGAAATAAATTTAGTTAGTGTCTTTATTGTCTTCAGTTCAAGTAATGTTGTGAGATTACCTAGTGTGGATATAGCATTGTGCTAGATACTAGCAAGGGGATGAGATGCAGGAAAAGAGAATCAGATGTTACTGAGCCCACACTCTGGTTACTGAGCCCCGATAATATGGGATTTCTAATGGGCCCTGGGAGTCACAGCTTATAATGTAGATGTGGAGATGGCATAAACAGACAAAAATGGGTAACATATTTTTTTCCCGGGTTTATTAAGGTATAATTGACAAAAATTACATATACTTAAAATGTATGATACATTTTAATTATATATACTTAAAATGTATAAACCTTGAAATGTTTAAACAAGCTAATTAACATATCCATCACCTCACTATTACTATTTCTTTTTTTTTTAAGATTTTATTTATTTATTTGACAGAGAGAGATCACAAGTAGGCAGAGAGGCAGGCAGAGAGAGAGAAAGGGAAGCAGGCTCCCTGCTGAGAAAAGAGCCCAATGCAGGACTCGATCCCAGTACCCTGAGATCATGACCTGAGCCGAAGGCAGCAGCTTAACCCACTGAGCCACTCAGGCACCCGACCTCACTATTACTATTTCTTTGTAGGAACAATTAAAATCTGTTCTCTTGGCAACTTTCAGGTGTACCATACACTATTATTAACTATAGTTACCCCACGGCACACTAGCTTTTCAGAATGTATTCATCGGCATATCTGAAACTTTATACCCTTTGACGAATATTTATTCATTTCCCTCACCCCTTAGCTCCTGGCAACCACCATTCTACTCTCTGCTTCTGAGAGTTTGACTTCTTTAGATTCTACACACAGGTGACATCATGTAGTAGCTTTCTGTGTCTAGCCTCTTTAACTTAGCATGATGTCCTCCAGGCTCATCCGTGTTGTTGCAAATGGTAAGATTTCCTTCCTTTTGAAGGCTGAATAATATTCCACTGTGTGTGGGTACATGTATTACATTTCCTTTATCCATTCATCCTTCAGTGGATGCTTGGTTTGTTCCAACATCTTGGCTGTTGTGAATAATGTTGCAATGAATATGGGAGTGTGGATATATCCTTAGCACTGTGATTTAGTTTCTTTTGAACATATAGTTCTATTTTTAAATTTTGAGGAACCTCCACTCTTCTTTCCCTAATGACTGTACCATACACTGTTGGTTCCCATTTTTCCCTGTTCTCAATGCTTATCTTTTGTCTGATAATAGCCACCCTAACAAGTCTGAGGTAATATCTTGTTGTAGTTTAGTTTGTATTTCCTTGATGAGGAGTCATGTTGCACACTTTTCACATACTTGTCCATTCGTATGTCTTCCTTTGGGAAATGTCTATTCAGATCCTTTAACCATTTTTGAAAAATCAGGCTGTTTCCGGGCTTTGAGTTGAGTTGCTCATAATGTTTTAGATATCAACCCATAGTACGATGTAGGGTTTGCAGATATCTCCTCCCATTCTCTAGGTTGTCTTCACTCTGTTGATTGTTTCCTTTGCTGTGCAGAAACTTTTTAGTTTGATATGGTCCTATCTATTTTTGTTTTGTTGAACCTTTTGGAGTCAGCCAAAAAATCACTGCTCAGACAAATGTCAAGAAGCTGTTCCCTTATGTTTTCTCCTATAGTTTTTAAATTTTAGGTCCTGTGTTTAAGTCTTTAATCCATTTTGAGTTGGTTTTTGTATATAGCATGAGATAAGGGTTCAATTTCATTCCTCTGCATATGGATATTCAGTTTTCCCAATACCATTTGTTGAAAAGATCATCCCTTCCCAATTGTTTGTGGCACCTTGTCAAAGATCAGTTGACTATACATACGTATATTTATTTCACTGTCCTCTATTCGGTCCCATTGTTCTAAATGTCTGTTTTATGTCAGTATCATACTGTTTTGATCACTACAGCTCTGAACTGTATTTTGAATCAGGCAGTATAATGCCTCCAGCTTTGTTCTTCTCCCTCAGGATTGCTTTAGCTGAAGGCAACATATCAACATTAAGAAATACCTTGAGGCTAAATGAGAGTGTGGATTGTAAGTATGAGCTCCTGCTGTCACAGAACACTTCCTCAAGGAGCAGCGCCCTAGAATGTGCATATCATCTAGAGGCTAAGAAGCATGCACTCGGAGTCCAGATTCAGGTTCTGGCTCTCGCATGTGAATCTGTGTGAATCTGGCAAGCTACTTGACTCCTCTGTGCCTTGGTTTCTTCATCTGTAAAATGGACATGAGTGAGATCTACTTCCGAGGGTAGCTGTAAACATTAAGTGAAGAAAAGATACTTAGGCTAACCACATCACTAGTGTCACTCAAGTGCTAGATGTATAGTTTCTTATTGTTCTGAAGGGCACGGAGGAAGGAGGAGCAACATCAAAGGCTTATGGAAGAAGATGAGGTAAGCCATCTGTTACTGGACAAGAATAATTAGCAGGGGCTTGTCACAGTCTCTCTCACGTTCCATCGTTTTGCTCACTTGGCTCCCGGAGCCACAGTGTGTGGCAAATAGAGAGAAATGGAGGGGGACACAAGATTTACTCTTGTGTGATCCTTTGTGTGTCCTTTGACATTCTTCAAGAGGCTCTGGCAGGGTTTTAATTGCTTTTCAATTATTCTTGCCCTCTAACTGCTCTTTCTTTAAAGGAGACATGGGGCGGAGACGGTCAAGATGGGCTTCCGGTTATACCCTCTTAATCTGAAGCAATCTTAGCCACATCTGAACCCTTGGGCCACTCTGAACTAGGTTTGTTAACTCTTGCTCTGTCAGTAACCAGGTATGTTTCCTTTTGCATGTGTGATACGCCTCTGATAAACCTCACTGGGGTTAACACTAGGTCTTATTTGCTCTGTATTCTGACCACAGTCCCTTACGCAGAGTAGCTTCTCATCATTACTGCTGAAATAAGAGAAAGAAGTATTTTCTAGGGTGAGTCATAAGTCCTCTACTTGGAATAGAAGGTTCTAATCTTAAATAGTGGAAGTCCTAAGGATTTTATAATCCTAATCTTGAATAGGATTTCTATTCATTCCAGAAACTGAATTGGCACCTTTATTTTGAAGTAAAAAATGTGACTACTTGTTTTCATTTCAGATGCTGTTACTGGACAGAATTGAGAAGCCTCAGCCAGCCCTGGTTTCCTCCCGAGGTATACCACTTTATTAAGAATTGCTAGAGCTGGGGCTGTAATGCTGTTAATGTGATTGGTTTCCTAGTCAGATAGCTGTGAGCAGAGTTTGAAGGCAGGGGTAGATATTTTCAGATCAGTTGCATTTTTAGCCTATGATGCCTAGAAACCTCTTTAGTGTACAGTATTTAAAAAACAACTCGTAATCCATAGTACAGTTTAGAAAATATCACAGGAGAGGAAAATATCCAGATAAATTTTGAATTTCAGTTATCCTTTCCAGTGTTATTATTGTATAAGAAATTCTTATAACTCAAAAATAGAGGTTTAGAGAAATAGTTTAACATTCATAGCATTTAGTTCACTCCTTCCCACTAATACTCAGGCCAGTGGGGATTAACAATGAGAAGGCAAATTTCAGTGGAATCAATTGAAAGAAGGGTTTTAGGGAAATAAGAGGAACTAGGTAAACCTCACTAACAAAACAGAGTGTGACCTATTTGTTAAATGCCAGTTTGAGGCTGGGGGCTACAGAACAGTGACTTTCAACCCTGGCTGCCCATTAGAGTCATTATATTTTTTTCCTGCTTGTTTTTATTTGTGCTTTTTATCAAAACATGACACATGTTTACAGTGAAGTACACTAATCTTAAGTGTGCAGCTTGATGAATTTTTACAAGGGCATCTACCTGTGTATACCATCAGATCAAAATATTTCTAGGACCGGGGCGCCTGGGTGGCTCAGTGGGTTAAAGCCTCTGCCTTCGGCTCAGGTCATGATCCCGGGGTCCTGGGACCGAGCCCCGCATCGGGCTCTCTGCTCAGCGGGGAGCCTGCTTCCTCCTCTCTCTCTCTCTGCCTGCCTCTCTGCCTACTTGTAATCTCTTGTAATCTCTGCCTGTCAAATAAATAAATAAAATCTTAAAAAAAAATATTTCTAGGACCCCAGAAGCCTCTCCAGAGGCAACCACTCTTCTGACTCCTATCACCATGAACAAATTTTGTCTGCTCTTAAACTTCATATACATAAGATCATACAAACTACATTCTTATGAATCTGGGGATTTTTTCTTTTCTTTTTATTTAAGATTTTATTTATTTATTTGACAGAGAGAGATCACAAGTAGGTAGAGAAGCAGACAGAGAGAGAGAGAGAGAGAGAGAAGCAGACCCCCTGCTGAGCAGCAAGCCTGATGTGGGACTCAATCCCAGGACCCCGGGATCATGACCTGAGCCGAAGGCAGAGGCTTAACCCACTGAGCCACCCAGGAACCCATGGGGGTTTTTTCTTAACTGAATAGAATGTCGGTGTGATTTGTCTATGTTGTTGCTTGCATAGTTTGCTCTTTTATATTATATGTTATATATATAATATATATATTATATGCTATGTCATATTACAACATATGAATATATCAGCTTCTTCATTCTACTATTTGCTTTTCTTTTCAGGGTGAAGCAAATGGATCTGTCTTTGTGTGCATGAAATATTCTAGGAGAAACTGTTAACAATTGCTCTGGGAAAGGAAACTGAGTGACTACAGGGCAGGGATGAGACAGAAGTTTACTTTCCACACTCAGCTCTCTCTCTCTCTCTGTAGCTTTTGATTCTGTGCAGTGTATCTGCTATAGATGATACATAAATTTAAGTAATTAAACATTTCATTTAAAAGTAAATCTTTCTTATGTTTCAACTCTGGAAATTCATTCTACTGTGGATGGACATTTGGATTGTTCCCAGTTTTTGGTGATTACGAATAGAGCTTCTGTGACTAATCTTGTACCTGTCTTTTGGTGCCACAGACACCAAATTCTCTTGGGCATATACCTAGGAGTGGAATTTCTAGGTTGTAAGAAAGGCATATGTTTAGCCCTGGTAGACACTGTCAAGCATTTTCCTAGATGGTTGTATTAACTAAAAGTTGTTTTTTTTTTTTGTTTTTTTTTTGAGAGAGAGAGAAATAGAAAGAAAGAACATGATAAAGCAGGTGCGGAGGGGCAGAGGCAGAGGGAGAGAGAGAACCTTAAGTAGGCTCCACGCCTAGCCTGGAGCCCAAGGTGGGGCTCAACCTCATCACCCTGAGATCATGACTTGAGCCAAAACCAAGAGTTGGATGCTTAACCAGGTGAGCCACCCAGGTGCCCAAGTTGTCTTAATTTATACTCCTACCAGCAATGTGTGAGAATTCCAGGTGTTCTATGTCTTCTTCCTCAGCTAATATTACTCGATTTTTCAAAGTTCAGCCTAGGGAGCTTTATAAGTGACCATCTTCCCAGAGACTTATATAATTCTTCTCGAGCAGCAGTCACACATCAGCACTTTTGGAAGTTCTCCCAGGTTATTCCAATGTGCAGTCAGGGCTGAGAACCACGAATTTGAATGATGTCCTTCCTTGGCTGGCTATTGCAATCAGTGGGAGAACTGTAGAAGATATAGGTTCTTGGGTCCTATCCCAGGCCTGCTGAATCAGATTCTTCAAGGGAAAACCTGTGGTTTGAACTAGCTCCTGGAATGATCTGGATGCAACGAGCCTTAAATTTGACAGATTTAAGACATGTTCACAAAAATTTTAGTTGCCTTTTTTCCATGGAAAGACACACACAGTAAGAAGCAAAGAGAAAATTAAAGCAGTCCATTTGCCTATGCAGTGGAAAGGAAGCCTTCTTCTAACCTAGACTCCCAGTGCCCCTCCACAGAGGTAACTGTACTGTTGAGTTTCATGTTTTGCATGTATTTTTAAAATTTTTGGAACATACCATATTTGTTAAGATACTTTATGTCGCAAGTCATTGAAAACTCTTCATGTACTGGCTTCAATTTTAAAAAGAATGTGGGGATAACTGATTTCCAGAACTGAATAGTTCAGAGTTAGTCCTGGCTTCAGGAAGTCAGCTTTTTACACCTCTTAGCTGTTCCTTCATCATCAGGTCCATTCCCTTCATGGCAGCAACAGGGAGGCAGCTGTTTCTGGTCTCAGAATTTCACCCCCCCACACACACACTTTGCCACTGGTCCGCTCTACCGATTGTGGCATTTTCTCCATCTCACTGATCTGCATTGGGTTACACACTCATCCCTGATTGGCTTAAGCCTGTCCATTAGCTCTGAAGTCTAGGTCTTTTTTACCAAAATATGTGATTACAAATGTGAGTGAATTTCCTGAAGGAAAGTTAAATGAATGTTCTCCACAGAGTAAATCATGACTAATCCTTATTACCATTTACTATGCAACAGTACACTCTATAGTTATCAAAAACCCGTTTCAAGAAAGCACGTTACAGCCCTCTGGTCAAGACAGTTTGTCTCAGAGAGTTCAGTCTAAACCCCAAAATGTCCTTTCAATGTTTGTTTTATTATCTTCTTTCCTCTTGTCTTAGCAGCAGGGTAATGGAGAGTATGCTTAGGGGCAGAGGCTTGGGGAATCTTGGAAGTGAGGGCTGTTTGGTTAGGAGTGCACACTCACTCTTGTGTTCAGCTCTCCGTCCTCCAACTCGGAAATGGATCGGCTGAATTTTATTTATTTCCCAATTAATAAGCCTTCACCTCTTTGTGAAGCTGCAAGGTTGGGTTAACTTCCTTAACAGCCAGGATCCTTTACACACACACATTCTGGACTAGCCTCATTATCGACTGTGCTTGCTGTGGTGGCAGGGTTAGGAGGACAACGCTGGGACGTTAAGGATTAGCCTTACAGTCCCATTTAGCTCCTCCAGACAACCTCCTGGCCACCTTTTGTTAGGACTGGTTCTTCCTTAATGTCATCCATTAGGAAATCCAGGGGTCTCCTACTCCCACACTGATGCTGGGCAGAATGGTCCCAAAGCAAAACAGCTTCAACATACATCCTAGGACCTGCCTAGTTAAGACTTACAAGCAACTCTCAAATTGTAAGATTTATATTAGCAATCCTAAAAATGGTTTCCTCCTAATCTCTATCAGTGATGGCCAGTGTAATAGGAGTTGTCTAAAACAAGAATGGAAATTATATTAGTTTAAATGAATTAATAAACAGCTTTATGGGGGGGGCGTGGGAGAATTGGTTACAGTATTATAAACTGTTGTGTGTCCTACAAAATTCCTTGTATATATATTTTATATGACCTATTTTTATAGCATAATGCTTTTGATAGACACAACTTATTCTAATGGACTCTACTACTACTATTATTACTATTAATTATTATAAATTTGTTCAGTTTTTTTCTATCTTAATAGTAGGAATCTGCTTTTCTTTTAACACTAGTCAGAACTTTCTAAAAGTATTCTTACTTTTTGACGATATTGGAATGTTTTCAGCCTATCTTGTTTTTTCTCTAAGACTGGTTCCTATATCTGCCAAGGTACTCTGGCTCCTTTTCATGGCAAATAGTGAGACAGGTCAGAATGTGGAGTCTGTTACACTCCAGACTTGACTGTGACTTTTGCCTGCAGGAATGACAGAGTCAAAAGCACAATGTACCATAAAGCATGGTTCTCGGTCTGGGCAAATTTATCCCCTACAAGACATTTGACAAAGTTTGGGGACATTTTTACTTGTCAGGACTGGGGAGAGGAGACTTGATATTGGCATCTGGTATCTACACACTAGATGCCCATGGGTACTAAATATCCTAGTACCTAAATGTCCTATGCAGGACAGCCACCACCATAAAGAATTATCTGGCTCCAAGGTCAATAGTGTTGACGTTAGAAACCTTGCCATAAAGCGTTAGTTCATGTTGATACATTCAATTCACCTGCTCTAGTTCTCTCCCTTTGGTTTTGAACTTTCTTATTAAATATATAGGTAACTTTCCAAGCCTTTTGTACATACTTACACACACACACACATACACACGTTTGTACCATATACATATATATGTATTATATATATGTTTATAATATATATATCCCTATCAAATTTGACATTTTGTATTATATATTATCACATAAAATTCTGTATTTGAATTAAAGGGCTGCCTAGAACAGCAGATATTACCTCCACTCTCCATATAAGAGCATTTATGATCCTCTAGTAGCTGCATTTTAGGTCTTAGGGTGACTAATGTGATTTACAAACAATACATAGTAGAAATGTCATGGGAAAGTGTGGAGGCCATGTTTAGTTTAGTTTTGTTTTTTTATTTTTTTTTTCCTTCCTTCTCAACTCTTAGTTCAAAACCTGGGAACTTGTTCCAAACAGTGCAGAGTCTATGATCTGTTGGTTGGTCCTATCAGAGAGGAGCACCAGCTATCAGATAAGAAAAGCAAAATCCAACATCCCTCAAGAGGACCATCCATCAAGGCAATCTCAAAGGCATGCAGCCCCTAGTATGACAAGGAGAGGCCCTGTTGAGGAATCCATTTTTATATTTTCCTATTAATAGTGCCATTTTTATTCCCTCCTTATTTATTTTTATATATTTTTTAAATATTAAAAAAAAATTTTAACCTAGTCTCTACACCCAAATCACAACCCCGAGATCAAGAGTCACACACTCTACAGACTGAACCAGCCAGATGTCCCTCATTCCCTCCTTATTTTTAAACAATTTTTGAAATATAGCATACATACCGGAAAGTGTGCAACTTGATGAATTTTAAAAATCTGATCACACCCGTATAACTAGCACCTAGAGTGAGACATTAACGATGACCAGTAACCAGAAATCCCTTCGCATTTCCTTTCAGTTACTACCACACCTTCTAACCAAGTCTTTCTTTTAGCTTCTAACAGCATAGACTAATTTTACCAATTTTATAAAGTAAACAAATGAAATCATACACTATGTACTTATTTGTGTCTGGTTTCTGCCACCCAACAGTGTGTTTGTGAGACCCATGTACACTGTTGAGGGTTAGTTAGCCAATCCCTTGTTTTTACTAATGTATAGCATTGCAGTGTGTGAACATACCACACTTTACCCATCTGACTGTTGATGAACATTTGTGCAGCTTTCATTTATGGGCTATTTGAAATAGTACTGTTATAAACATTCTTGTCAATATCTTTTGGTGGACCTATGTGACACACATATACATTGCTCTTGGTTCCTAGGAGTGGCATTTTGGGGTCATAAATATGCACATGTCTAACTGTAGTATATAATGTCAAACAGGTTTCCCACGTGGTTGTGCCAATTTACACACCCATCATTAGTGTAAAAGGGTTCCATTTGCTCCACATTATCACCAACACTTGATATGTTCTATCTTTTTTTTTTTAAACCATTCTGGTGGGTCCACAGTGGTATTGCAATGTGGTTTCAATTTGTATTTTTCCCTATGAGGAGTGCAACCAAATACCTTTTCATATACTGGCTGGCCATTTGGGTGTCATCTTTTGTGACAAGTCGGTTCCTTATTCTTTATTTTGAAAATCTTATGGTATTACCTTCCCTGTTCTATTTTCTCTTGCTGTGTAAAGACTTTCTCCCAACACTTGCCCTGGGGAGTCATTATAACATTTTAATTTTTTAAGGCAACATTCTTTCATCTTATTTTTGAGCCTGGGCTAATTCACTCTTTGTTTGTTTCTCTTAATGAGGAGCATAGTATTTTATTTTAATGATCAGTTGTTAATGTACTAAAGATATAAAATAAGGGACTTCATTTCTTCAGAAACTTAAAATGTAGAAGTAAAACCTACTCAGCAAAGCAAGTCCTGCTCACAAGGTTGGCTTTTTGGCAGATGTTTTAACTCTAGACCAAACTAGGGCCAGAGAAATCTGTCATATTGAGGGCTTTGTGCTAAATCTTTAATTTGAGTAATTTAAAATGTGGTTAAAATGCATATCAAATTTTTTTTAGTGAAATACATATAAGATTACAGAATACAAGGTTATATTCTTACTCATAAGGTGGTCTGATTCATCAATACTGATTATGAAAAATACATATGTAGGGGCACCTGGGTGGCTCAGTCAGTTAAGCATTTGACTCTTGATTTTGGCTCACATCATGGTCTTGAAGGTCATGAGATTGAGCCCTACATTGGGCTCTGTACTCAGCAAGGAGTTTGCTTGAGATTCTCTCCCTCTCCTTCCCTCTTCCCTTCCCCTTGCTTACTCTCACTCTCAAATAAGTAAATGCATAAATAAAATCTTTTTGAAATACTTATGTAGTTAAATTAAAGCATATTTCAGTTAAAATTCTATCTTCATTATTACATTAGCTCAATTTTTATTAATATTTTTGCATACAATTTTCACCCATATTTTATAATAGTCTCAGATATTTTGTATAAAGTTTAATAGAGAAAGGTTGTATTGTTTTGATGTTAAGTATCAACATTTTTTCATCTTAATAATTACTGTGCCTGGAACTCCCCCCTCAATTATACATTCTGTGGGAATTGTATAGCTACTACCAATAAAGTTTGCCAGTAGAAATTTATTCCCAATTTCACATGGACTTATCTTTTAATATCCCCCATAGTGAGCCCAGAAATAAACTTGCACATATATGGTCAATTAATTTATGACAAAGGAACCAATAATTTATGATGGGGAAAGAATGGTCTTGTCAATAACATTGGAAAAACTGGACAGCTACATACAAAATTGAGAAACTGGACCATTATCTACATGATACACAAAAATCAACTCAAAATAGTTTAAAGACTTGAACATAAGACCTGAAACCATAAATCTCCATAAAGAAAACATAGGGGTAAATCCCCTTGATCTCAGTCTTGGGAGCCAATTTTTGGATTTGGCACTGAAAGCAAAAACAAACAAGTGGCATTATATTGATCTGAACAGCTTCTTTATAGCAATGGAAACCATCAGCAAAACATGAAAGGGCAACCTATGGAATGGGAGTAAATATTTGCAAAATATACCTGATAAGGGGTTAATTTCCAAGATATATAAAGAGCTCATATAAGTCAATAGAAAACAGACAATTTGATTTAAAAATAGGCAAAGGACATGAATAAACATTTCTCCAAAGAAGACATACAGATGGCTAACAGATATATGGAAATATGCTCAACATTCATAATGAGCAGCGAAATGCAATTCAAAACCACAATGAGATACTACCTCATACCTGTTAGGATAATGATTATTAAAAAAAAAAAAAAGACAAGATCTAACAAGTGTTGGTAAGAATGTGGAAAAAAGGGAACACTTAGGCAGTGTTGGTTGGAACGCAAACTGATGCAGTCACTGTGGAAAACAGTATGGAGGTCCTCAAAAATGTTGAGGAAGTACCATAGAATAGAAGTAACATATGGTTCGGAAATTCCACTTCTGGGTATATATCCAAAGGAAATGAAGTCACTATCTTAAAGAGATTATCTGCACCCTCGTGTTCATTGGAGCATTATCAACAATAGCCAAGACATGGAAACAATCTTAGTGCTTACCAATGGATGAATGGATCAAGAAGATGTGATATATATATATATATATATATATATATATATATATACACACACACACACACACACACACACACAATATAATATTATTCAGCCATAAAAAGGAAGGAAATCCTGCCATTTGAGACAACACAGATGAACATAAATGAAATAAGTCAGGCAGAGAAAGACAAATACTGTATGATCTCGCTGATAACATGGAACCTAAAAAAAAAAAAAAGCCAAACTCATAGATACAGAGAACAGACTGGTGGTTTCCAGAGGCAGGGGGTGAGGGGAGAAATAGGTAAAAGAGGTCAAAAGTTACAAACTTCTAATTATAAAACAAATAAGTCTTGGGGATGTAACGTACAGCGTGGTGACAATAGTTAATAATGCTGTATTATATATTTGAAAGTTGCTAAGTGGGGGGAAGGCCTCCAAAGTTGTAATCAAAAGAAATTTGATACAAATTTGTAATTATGTGTGGTAATGGAGATTAATTAAACTGCTTGTGGTGATCATCTCACTGCATTTCCATATGCTGATCACCATGTTGTAGACCTGACATTGATGCAATATGATATGTCAATTATATTTCGATTTAAAAATATTTTAAAAAGGAAATCCCTCAACTGAGATATAACAGAGTCTTTAAATTGTTAGACTATTTTACCATCTTTTAATTTTTAATTTAATAAAAACTTCAAAATTACTTATCAGTACTTTCATTAAAAAAAAAAAAAAAGAAAGAAAGAAAGAAAACAAAGTTGTTACTCTCCCCTGCCCACATTATAGCTTAGCAGGCAAAGCCATGACCTCAGGCCAAAATCATAAAAGCTTTCCATTAACTAATAATTGCTGGCATGCTTCCATTTAAATATATTTGCTTTGTTATCTCTGGTTGCTTTTCAAACCATTAGGTCACTAAAGTCTGCTTTTGAGACAAAGACTATTCCTCCCCCAAAAGTCAGGGGAAATATAAAAAATGAAATTAGTGATTAAGGAGGTAAGTTAATTAATGCAATCAATTTGGCTTAATTATGTAAAGTCCAGTTCTTTTTTCTCCAGCACACCTGACAATACACTATCCCCCCAGCTACCAGAATTATACTGAGATCTGTAATTTTTCAATGATGAATTTATAACTCTCACATACATGGAGAAAAGAGAAAGAAAGAATCTTAAAGGCGAGCCACACAAATTCATTACCTGCAGTCACACACATGCCAAGTTTTGCATGCCACACTTTCCACTTATTTTATTTTATTTTTAAAGATTTTATTTACTTATTCGACAGAGAGAGAGATCACAAATAGGCAGAGAGGCAGGCAGAGAGAGGTGGGGAAGTAGGCTCCCTGCTGAGCAGAGAGCCCGAAGCGGGGCTCGATCCCAGGACCCTGGGATCATGACCTGAGCTGAAGGCAGAGGCTTTAACCCACTGAGCCACCCAGGTGCCCCCCCACCCACTTATTTTAAAAGATGGGTTCTTTAACAATGAGATTTTTGTTCCAACTAAGCAATGTCAGGACATCTTTTGGGACACATTTGCCTAATGAACAGTCACCTTTTAACCTTATACTCTTTGAAACTTGTGATCTTGTTTTTACCATTTTACCCATTTTTAAGTGTACAACTGGATGATAATAAGTATATTCACAGCATCCACCTCCAGAACTTTTTCATTGTCCTAAACCAAAACTCTGTTCCCCTTAAACAATAACTCCCATGACCTACCCCCTCCACCCCTGCACCTGGCAGCCAGTTTTCTATTTCCTGTCTACAAATTCGACCACTCTAGGTATCCCCCATAAGGAGAAGCCTAGGATTTTGTCTTTTTGTGACTGACTTAATTTAATCAGCAGTATGTCTTCAAGTTTCATCCATGTTGTTGCTGGTGTCAGAATTTCCTCCTTTTTTTAAAAAAATTTATTTATTTATTTGACAGAGATCACAAATAGGCAGAGAGGCAGGCAGAGAGAGGGGCAGGGAAGCAGGCTCCTCACAGAGCAGAGAGCCCAATGTGGGACTCCATCCCAGGACTGTGAGATCATGACCCGAGCTGAAGGCAGAGGCTTAACCCACTGAGCCGCCCAAGTGCCCCTTCCTCCTTTTTTAGACTGAATAATATTCTCCTGTATGGATTTTTTTATTCACCCATCTGTTGACAGACTCTCAGATGGCTTCTGCCTTCCAGCTATTGTGAATGATGTTGCTATGAACATGAGTGCGCAGATACCTTTGGAGCCCTGTCTTCACTTTTTTTTTTTTTTCTGTCTTCACTTTTTTGAGAGCCGTGAAAGAATGCCAGGAGCGGCAATCCTGGGTCACGTGGTGAGTCTGGGTTTCATTTTGATGAGACACTGCCGGGTGGTTTCCACTGTGGCCGCATCATTTTATCCCCATAGCCCTGTACGAGGGGATCAATGCTCTTTAAACTCATAACTTCTGAATGCCTTTTGTAAAAGTCTTGTGCTCTCAAGACGTGCATTTGTCTGTTGACTTATTTACAGAAATATTTAGAATAAAATACTTTGCAACTGGTGGAGGCGCCCTGAATCCGGAGGTTGTTCTGATCGGTATATGTACGGGCCGGGCCAGGAAGGCTCCTCTCTCGCTGGGGGTCTCTCATTCTTCTGACTGACTAGGAGGGAGGTGGGTGTGGGCAAGTATCTCTCCCTCGCTCTGTAGCCGGGGGGCAGATAAGCACTGCTGGGCAAGCCCCGGTGACCCAACTGTCCTCAGTAACAGAGACCCAGCCTCTTCCAGAATTCTTTTTGGCAGATTTGTGACTGTGTCCTCCAGGTTGTCTCCAAACAGCACCGCCCAGAGGGATTCTGTTTACAATTTACTTTATCTTGGATCATCTTGTTGGATTCTCCTCTGATTTCCTTTGTCTAGTCTTCTAATTAATTGAATCTTAAGGCTTTTCGTATTTTTGCCGATACGTGTCTGAGAATTCCTCTGGGTTTCCTTGGACCCGGATCATTCACATCCTAGGCAGGAAGTCGCTTTTGGATGGACTTCTAGCAAGTGATGGCCTTTTGATGAGGATTTGTGAGTTGTAATTGTTGTGACCATTGGCAAGACAAGAGAGGTTTTTAATACCTGAAATATGTGGACCTGACTTTTGTCACTTAGGGTTTGGAAGAGGTGGCAGAAGAGGAGGGGGCGACACAGAGGTTCATTCTCATGGGATGGAGAGTCTCTGGAGTGTCGCCCTCATAGTTCTATGAACGGATGATGCCTGAGGGTTCTCTGTGGATCCTTCTCTAGCTTCCCTTATGCCTTCTGAAAGGTCCCTCTTCCAAACAGGGCTGTGGCAAGGACTGGGACTTAGAGTGATCGTGTATGTGTATGTGTGTGTGTGTGTTGTGTGTCTGTCCTCTGTCCTCGCTGACACTGCTGAGTCCCTCTGTGGGATCCCTTTCCTCACAGCCTCTAAGTGCGGAAGTGCCCGGACCTCGGATCTTAGAGCTCTTCTCTGTTCTATCTACAGTCATTCCCTAGGGGATTTCTCCCCCTCCCTTGCATTAAACAGATCATTATGCTAATAACTCCCCTTTTGTCCTAGTCTTAAAACCCTGCATTTGTTTATCCAACTTCCAACTTGTTATCTCAAATTGGATATCTGAGAAGAAAGCTGAATTCAAGGTATCGAAGAGCAAACTCTTCAGTTTTTCCACCCAAGTCAATTTTCACCTTCTTTCTTTCCTAGCACAGTAAATGCCCCCTTAGCCAGTAGCTCAGGCCAACGTTCTTTCATCTTGAGCTTTTCATTCTCAACCGTACATCCAATCCAATCTGCAAATCCTGCCACTTTTGCATCCTAACGCCTATCTGTTCTCCCTTCCTTCACTGCCTCCCAAGCAGACCCCTGCTTCCATGCTTGCCCCTTCACAGGGTTCCCAAGATTGTCTGTCCATTCATCACATCACCTCTGTTCTCAGACCTTTAAGGGCTTCTCATTTTATTCCCAGAACAAAACTCAAAGTCTTTGTCATGACCTGGGGGCCACAGAAGGCCCTATACAATCTGTCTCTGGCTGCCCCTTCCATCTTATCTCATCCTGCTCTTGCCCCTATTTCTCTACTGTATCTACACTGGACTTCAGACATTCTTCACGTGCACTCAGTATTCCTACCTCAAAATCTGAATCTTGCTTTCCCCTACATCTGGACTGCTCTTCTGTTTTGACATGGCTCCTTCCCTCCCTGTATTTAGGTCTCTGCTCATCTGCCACCTCCTCTCAGAGGCCTTGGCTCATGACCTTATGCGGAAAGTCATCCCCAACCCCCAGCAATACGGTGGGTCGCACCATATGAAATGGCCATCTTTGTAGGTCAAAAATGGTAGAATAGTGTCAGTTTCCATTGGTTCAACACACACACACATAACATTATCATACTTACCTGTCATCCTTTAAGTTTTGTTTTGTTGCTTATTTTTTGGCTTATTTTTCTCTTCCCTGGGAGATAAATATCTTGAAGGCAGTGACCTAGAGAGCTCACTTCTAGATGACACCTGTAAAAAAGGGGCATGGACTGATCACCATCTGCTGTACACCTCTCCCATCTTTTGCCGAACACTTTGATAAATTAAGCTCAGTAGACTACTCTCTGTGCAGGCATACCGGCATTTCTGGAGGCTGATCTCTTTCACTCCTTGTCAAGAGCCATACTCTTCCATCCCCAAATTTCCATTTTTGAGATCCGGTCACCCCTCATACACTGTTTTCTCTTTCAGATCATCTGGCTACGGGATCACACTGCCCTTTCCTCTGAACTGCTGAGACCTGTGTGCTGACTTTCGGATCCATATCAAAGCCTCCCCAAATGGCTTTTCTTGGACATTTTAACCCCCCATGTGAAAGATTCCCAGCCCCCCAGCTTCCTATACTTCTGCTTCAATAATCAGTTTTTAGTTCTTCTTCCAAGGTCAGAATTAAATCTAGGAGGAAATTTCCTTGTGTTTCTTTCTCTTCCTCTGCAAAATGAAATTATCAGCAAGACAAGGGCAAAAGTATACCGTATGTTCTGCTTTTAGAGAGATGAGATTTCCAGTTGAAACTCAGAGGGCTGGTAAGTTCCCATTACTGCTATGACTTGCAAATGTGTCAATTCTGTGATCTTTTTAGGAATATATTAATCAGAGCTCAGTCTTATTTATCTGAGGCTTTGTATTCACTTATGTTATGCTAGGTGCTTTCCAAACCATTAACAGTGGATGGAACCTTCCACCATCAATTTGACAATGTTTTGGACTTTCCCCAAGGAATGCACCCAAAGACTATAACTTGAGTTCCTAATGATACTTGATTCAAAGTGGTTTTTGAATGACACTGTTAATAAAAAAAAAATTTTAATAATATTTGTTGAAGGTGGTGAGACAGACTGTATCGAGGACCACAATGAATGTATGGGGAGCACTGCAACGGGATTTCATGGTTGGAGAGAGAGACGGGACTCAACTTGGAATACAGGACGGGCAAGTGGGAATTTATAGCCAAGGAACATGGATCAGTAGATAGAGAGGGTCAGTAGATAGAGAATTACTGAGAGGAAGCATGCGGGGTAAAGGGGGGTTGGTCTGGCTAAACTGACCAAACTGAATTCCTGCTGAAGACAAGTCAGGGTGACCAGACATCACCTGGGGGGTGCCGGAGGATGGGCAGCCAGATCAGATACCAAGGGTGGAAGGTTCTGGTTAAACTGAGTTAGCAGGGTTCTTGACAAAAGCAGATTTTTATAATGTGGTGCATGGATGGGCCTAGCAGAAGAATTTAGGAGGTTGAGTTGATGAATGCATCTTTGCCACAGGTAGCAAAAGGGAGTGAGAGGGAATAGCACAGGGCGGGGATCAAGGGCCTGGATTTGGAGTCAAATATACTTGGTTTTGAATCCTAATGCTCTGTGTATTAGGAAAACAGAAACCAAGCCAGTAACTTTAACAGAAAAGGATTTAACCAGAAGAATTGGTTAAATGGATAGTGGAGATGCAGCATGGAAAAAAAAAAGGAGGCCACAGAGGCACAGGGGGATGGTGACTTTAGGAGGCTGCAGGCTCCGCTGCAGGGCTAGTGGGGCAGAGAGAAAAGGACGAGAGTATTAGAACCTTAATGCTCGGAGCAGAACCCTTTATAACTGGGACCCAGAGCTCTGGGTTGACTGACCCTGGTATTTCTGAGGGACCCGTCTGAGGATGTGGGAAGTGGTGAAAACCACTACGGGCAAGATGCTGACCCTATCGGGAAGCAAACAGGAAGCAGCAGTCCCTTCTCCTTTGCCCAGCCCGACAGTCTCCTGCTGCTGGCCTGCCAACGAGGAGCCAGTGACAAAGCAGAAATGTGGCTTGCAGAGTCTGGCCTCAGCATCACAGAAAAGATTGGTTCTGAAACAGAAAGAAATCGCTTACTAACCAGTACAATGGCCTTACAGGAATGACAGAAGCTCTCTTAGCCTCATTTCCTTTCCCTCGATCCCGCAGCCAGAGAGTGACAAAGGAAGGGAGAAAGAAAAATGGAAAAAGGGAAGAAGAAAGATGAGAGAAGGGGTGGGAGGGGATGGAAGAAAAGTGAGAGGCACCCTGGGCTTGGAGGGCAGAGGCTCTGTGGACCATCCCTGGTCCCCCCGGGGGAGGCTTTTCCCCTTCGGACCAGATTACATGCTCCTGGTGCTTTTAATGACTCCTGGGTGTTGTTATGATTTCTGAAAAATCAAGGGAACTACTAAGAGTGGCTGGAGGTATGGGATCATTTTCTAAGAAGTGAAGGCTCAGTGGCTTGGCAAAGGGTGGCAGCAGGAGGTCTTCATGAGTTAGACCACAAATTAATCCTGTCTTGTTTCTCCTTTAACTGTTTTTTTTCCCCCTTGTCTTTGGCGGGCGCTAGCAGCTGTTCCGACTGTGTAATTAAGTCATTTCTGGAAGAGCTGAGCAGCTGGGTCGGCACTGTGTGTCCCAGTGATCATACAGGCTGTCAGGCTGAAGCTTAAATTAATATTCCGAACAGTTATTGAATTTATGCTGCCCCATCTTCGTGGAAACCAGTGACGGGAACGATACGGCTATTCAGGCTTCTACTTTCATCAACAAATTCAAGGAGAGAGAAAATCCAGAGCCAGTCTGCTATCTCCAGCCATAGTTCTTAGACTAGCTGTTGATGTGCAAAGTAGATAAGCCCAAACTGAGTCTGAGGAATTGGAAATGCAACTGTTGGCGGAGGCTGGACGGAGAGTCATTGCTGCACCACATCAGGGGTCTCTCTGGCCTTCCAGCCTCATTTCCTTCCTGGAGAATAAACACAGATTCCCTATAATGCAAAAGGATTACTTTTTGGAGGTGCAAATTGAAATTTGCTGGCTATATAAACTTATGAAATTAGTTTCGCTAGTGGAAGAAATCTTAATTAAGGAACTGCTCTGAAATAAGGGAGAGTAATAAAGTATTTTTCATTATGTTCACCTTGGCACCAGCCACCATCACTTTAATGATCTAATTTCTATTTTTCTTATTTAATGGATGACATTAGATTAGCTTTCCCAACAGTTTCATTTCCAAGTTAATGAAGTCAAAAGCTAAGTACTTTTAGTAGATCATTAGGGTTTCTGCCACCAAGATCCCATGGTCCTGGGTTCTGCTGTTTTGCGACAAGATGAGATTTACCAGAAAAACCAGTCCCACTTTTCATACTAAATGGCTCTGTCATGTGTACGAGGAGACCATTTAACTATCAGAATTGCAGAGGAAACAGCGTCTCCTCCATGTCTGTAAATTTGCTCCAGTATTGGTTTTTCTATGACTTTTCATACAAAGAATAGAACAAAAAGAAGAGATTTAATGTATGAGAATCAAAATTTGGGAATTTAAAAATTGATGGGTAGTAACCCAGTTATATCAGGGAGTGGGGGATAGAGTTTTAAACATTTGCTGAAGGTAGGAATAGGAGTAAAATCTAACTTCTTATAAAACCTTTTTTGTTTGTTTGTTTGAAGGTGAGACTATACTCACCTTCTCTTCCATCAGGCTTCTTAAGGAAAGAGCACAGGATATGGGGTCAAAGACCTTAGTTTGCTCATCTGCCATTTCTAGTCAAGATGGAGTAACAGGGAAGAGATTTATAATTCTCACCTAAAACCACTGACATAAAGAAAGAGAAACAATGGTTTTCAAAAATATGGATATTAGAAAACAAAGGACTGTAATTCCTAAGACATGATTTTTCTTTTTTATTTTTGTTTTTTTAAAAATTTTATTTATTTATTTGACAGACAGAGATCACAAGTAGGCAGAGAGGCAAGTAGAGAGGCAAGCAGAGAGAGAGAAGGAAGCAGGCTCCCTGCTGAGCAGAGAGCCTGATGCGGGGCTCGATTCCAGGACCCTGGGATCATGACCTGAGCCGAAGGCAGAGGCTTAACCCACTGAGCCACCCAGGCACCCCCTGAGAAATGATTTTTTAAAAATGAGGTGAATCTTACAATCTGTGTAAAGTCAGTGCAATCCTAAACAAAATCTCAGAAGCCTTTTCTGTAGAAATCGAAAAGCTGCTTCTGAAATTCATATGGAAATGCAAACAAAGAAAACAAAAAAAACCCAAGAATATTCAAAACAAGTTTGAAAATGAAGAGCAAGGGCACCTGGGTGGCTCACTGAGTTAAAGCCTCTGCCTTGGGCTCAGGTCATGATCCCAGGGTTCTGGGATCGAGCCCCACATCAGGTTCTCTGCTCCACAGGAAGCCTGCTTCCTCCTCTCTCTCTGCCTGCTTGTGATCTCTGTCTGTCAAATAAATAAATAAAATCTTAAAAAAAAAAAAAAAAGAAAATGAAGAGCTAATTTGGAGGGCTTATACTACCTAATTTCAAGACTCATCATAAAACTATAGTAATCAGACAGTCTGGTATTGACAGAAAGATAAACAAATAGCGGAACAGAACAGAGATTCTAGAAATAGGGTTACATATATCTGGCCAATTGATATTCAAAAAAGATGCAAAGAAAATCCAATGGAGAAAGGACAGCTTTTTCAATAAATGGTGCAGGAACGATTGGATATCCATTTGCAAACAAACAAATAAGAAATTCAGTACAAATAAGAAATTGTACCGAATCAACCAAAATGGATCAGAGACCAAAAATAAAACCCCAAATCTCAGAACTTCTAGAACACATAGAAAAAAATCTCTGTGACATAGGGTTAGGCAAAGATGTCTTAGATATGACACCCAAACCATGATCTATAAAAAACAAATTTTATAAATTTGACCTCATCAAAATTTAAAACATCCACTCTTCAAAAGACATTAATAGAAGGAAAAGACAATCTACAGAATGAGAAAAGTATTTGAAAAAAATCACCTATCTGATAAATACTCATGTCCAAAATATATAAAGAACTCTTAAAACTCAAAAAGCAAACAACCCAATTTTAAAAAATGGGCAAACGGTGCTCAAAGGGTAACACACTAGATTGTGGTAGGTCCTGAGGACCAAGCTCCTGGCCCCAGTTCAGTACTCTTTTTCCACACTAATCTCTGCTGCTGGTTCCCTTGGCTAGGCTGTGGCAGAGAAGCAATTAGATACTGGGCGTCTTAGCTCTCAGTCTGATGCTCTTGCCACGGTGCAAGGTTGTTTTTTTTAAAAACCACCATGAATTGGAATTAACTTATTAATTAGGGAGAAGGACACCTAGAGATAAAATCATACTGGTTGCGGAAAAATCCCCGTGGACTGTACTCCCATGCCATGCATTCCCAGTTCAATCCCCAGTGTCTCTCTAGAGATGCATCCTGGGATTGCTACTGCCCCTGAACCAGAACCCAGTTTAGAGCTTTACAGGAGGTAACTGCAGGGCTGGACTGGGAAGGCCTCCCTGGTGGATAACCGCTGTCATGGAGCCCTTCCACCACAAGATGGCACACAACTCTCTTCTTTCGGGATGGAACAGTCAGCGCAGCAGCCAAGTCTGAAACCAGGCATATTTCAAAACAGAGGAAGATGCATTTATTTTTAAAACTGACTTTCTTTCTTTTTTTTTTTTTAAGAACTTATTTATTTATTTGAAAGAGTGAGAGACAGCGAGAGAGGGAGCACAGCAGGGGTAATGGGAGAGGGAGAAGCAGGCTTCCCGCTGAGCAGGGAGCCTGATGTGGGACTTGATCCCAGGACCCTGGGATCACGACCAGAGCCCAAGGCAGACACTCAACAACTGAGCCACCCAGGTGCCCCGCACTTATTTTTAAAAGTTGCCCCCTTGGGACTAGGGGGTTAGAAAAAGAAGAAAAGAAACAAGATGGGATTGGGAGGGAGACAAACCATAAGTGACTCTTAATCTCACAAAACAAACTGAGAGTTGCTGGGGGGAGGGGGTCGGGAAAGGTGGGTGGGGTAATGGACACTGGGGAGGGTATGTGCTATGGTTAATGCTGTGAAGTGTGTAAACCTGGCGATTCACAGACATGTACCCCTGGGGATAAAAATATGTTTATAAAAAATAAAAATTTAAAAAAAAACCTCTAAATTTTTAATAGTTCCTCTACTTTATTAAAAAAAAAAAAAAGTTGCCCCCTTCACTCTGAAAAATGGCTGGGACAAAATGACGAGCACAGAGGAGATTTTGCTTGCCGGAGAGGTGAAGGGAGAAAGGAGGATGCGACTGAGGGTCTCCTCCAGACTTGACCAGACCTTCACATTCCTGAATTCCTTTCTACTCCCATAGAGACCTGTGTTCCTGATTTCTTTTCCCATAATGACGAGGACATGTTTTTCACGTTTCCCTCCGTGTTCTCTGCTGCTGACCATCCGCTTTGGACATTCCTTGCTGCTGATGGGATGCCAGCCCAGGGACAGGGAAGCGATTTTATTCTGTGTCTCACCTGGAATACAACCAGGCCTGGGCAGCAGCCCTGCCCCTCCTCCAAACTGCCCTCTGCTGACAGGATCACCATCTTCCTTCCAGATACTTCCTCCTCGCTGAGATCCATCAGGTGGCAAAAGGCATATTATGGAGCCGAAAGTCATTTGTAATGCCTCCCGAGGAGCTCATACATATCACTCGAAGAGAGGAGAGTGTTCCCGTGGCTTGAAGTAAGAGAAATCTGGCACTTCAATCCCATGTCATCATTATTCCTACGAAATCTTGAGGAAATATGGTTCAGACATACAAACAAATCATTGCAACATAAACCCAAGGGGGTGGGAAGGACGAGTTTGAGATAATCTCCAAAGGCTGAGTGGAAGTTAGCTGGTCCTAGGTGGGCAGAGGTGTGGGGCTGGCAAGAGGGAAACGTTCTCCACAGGCACGACTGCATGCAGGCCTGAGGTGAGGAACAGCAGACTCGAGCAATGTGCCCAGGTTGTTCTGTGGTGCTAGAGACTGAAATGCAGAGAGTCACTGAGGAAGCCGCCCCCGTGACAGGTGGTTGCTAGACACAGGGGCCCAATGTTCCCTAGTCAACAGCTGGGCCCCTGGCTCTAAGGGATGGACTGAAGCCCTGACGAGTTTGACGAAGACAGTGTATGATTTAAATAAATCTTGAGGTGAAGGACAGATTAAGGAAAGATATTCCTGAATCCTGGGAAACTGGTTGGGAAGCCATTGCATTAATTCAGGCAGGAGATGATGTGGCCTGAGCCAGGCCGGTGGTGAAATCGTAGAAAGGAGCACTGAGAAGGCTCCTGCAGGAGGACTCCATCAACCAACTGCATGTAAAGGATCAGGGCGACTCCTAAGTGTCTGGCTTGCAAGAGTAAGGAGCTGTGGCTTCAGGAGGAAAAGCTGATTTGGAAGGAAGGGGACAAAATCGGATTTGGGCTTGTTGAGTCTGGAGTGCTCAGGGGACATCAAGCTGGAGATGACCAGCAGGTAGATAGTGATGGCCGAAACCTGGTCAAGGGCCTGGAGCATCAGTATTTACTGGGAGATGGCAACAGATAAGTGTGGTTAAAACCAAGACAGAGGATGAGACGGTCCTGGAATAGAGTGAAGAGGAAGGAAAGCAGTGGTTACAGCTGATTCCTTTTAACATTGACAGTGAAAGGATAAGAAGCAGAAGAGAAGCTAATAGAAAAAGAAATCCTCCAGGAGACAGAAAAGGAATGGCAGGGAGGTGTAAGTTGAAGCAGGAAAGGGCTTTGACTCCAAATGATTAGAAGGAAGGAGTCCATGGTTTCAGTGCAGCCAAGAGGCCCAGCAAGATCAGGACTGTGGCCTCTCCACACTGCTTGGTGACAGGGAGGTTGCAGAAGGCTGAGGGGCTGTACTGGAGAGCCAAGAGAAGCTGAGAAAGTGAATACAATGAGAGCAGATCACCTTTTGGGTGGCACAGGCTGAGAAAGGGAAGAGAGAGGTGGGCGATGGGGTGGTGACTGTGGGGTGAGCAGCCAGCTGGGCTGAACTGAATATAGGAAAAGAACCTTCTGTTATTCACTTGATTTTAAAGTACATGCATTTTTTTCTTTTTTTACTTTTTATTTTAAAATCATTACAGATTCCCAGGAAGTTGCAAAAATAGGGCAGAGAAGTTCTAGGTATCCACCACCCAGCTTCACCCACAAGGAACATCTTAGGTTGCTGAAGTTGAGAGTCTCCAAACCAGGAAATTGACATTGACATTGACAAATAGACCTTATTCAAATGTTAACAGTTTTTTTTTTTTAAGATTTTATTTACTATTTTGACAGACAGAGATCAGAAGCAGGCAGAGAGGCAGGCAGAGAGAGAGAGAGGAAGCAGGTTCCCTGCCGAGCAGACAGCCTGACGTGGGGCTCGATTCCAGGCCCCTGAGATCATGACCTGAGCTGAAGGCAGAGGGTTAACCCACTGAGCCACCCAGGCGTCCCTCAAATGTTAACAGTTTTTACAGGCACTTAGTGTGTCTGACTAGTTCTGTGCAACTTCATCATCGGCCTGGATTTGTCTCACCCCACCATCAAATACAGAACTGTTCTGTCACCACAAAGAACTCCCTCATAGTGCCCCAACCCCAAAGACCATGAATCATTATAACTGTCATTTCAAAAATATGATAGAAATGGCACCATAGAGTATGTAACATTTAGAGATTAGCTTTTGTTCACTCAGCCTAACGTCCTTGAGATCATCAGTGTTGTTGTAAATATCAAGAGTTCGTTTTTAATTACTGGATAGTATCCCATTAGATGGAAATACCGCTCAGTTCAGCCTTCACTTCTTTGAAAGACATTTGTGTTGTTTTCAGTTTGGGCCTCTTACACAGAAAGGTGCTGTGGACATTGTGTAGTAGTAGGGCAGAGGTTTTGGGGATGTTTGTTTACATTTCTCTGGCATATTTGCCATTTTTGTATCATATGGTAAGTGTATGTCTACTTTTATAAGAAACTACCAATTGCTTTCCAGAAGACTGTACCATTTTGCATTCCCACTAGCAATTTTTGAGCGATCCAATTGTTCCATATTCTCACCAACATTTGGTATTGTTGGTATTTTTTATTTTAGCATTTCTAATAGGTACAAGACATAGGATCCTTTTATTGTGTTGTGTTGTATTTGTTTGCAGGTTTGCTAGCAAAAGGTGAGCCTTTGACAAGTTCATGGACTGAAGGAAAGGAATGAGCAGAGACAATGAATTGAGGGTCTAGGGGAAAGGAGATGAGTGAACGTGGTCTGGAGGAGAAGGAAGGAAGATGGGGGTGGAATGAGCTTTGGCAGCAAGACGTGTGCCTTCTTCTCTGACCCTGGAGGAAAGAATGTCAGGATGGCTAAGTGGGTAGAGAGAAGCTGTCAGTGAGAGGTTAAGAAGTTGACTCTAAGCAACACAGCATTAGAAGCAAGATGAGAAGTGGAAGGCCCTGGGGATCATTATCACCTGGGGAAGAGCCTGGGCTCTGGATGCTGGTACCAGGGTTGTCCAAACCCCTCACCAGCTATGTGACCTGGGGCATGCTATCTGATCCTTCCAAATACTTCGCGTCCTAATTTATAAAATAGGGATGATAATAGGCCCTCCTTCATAGGTTATCGTGAGACTCGTGTAAGGTTCTATGCATGCTATGAATGGAGAGTGCCAATGAAGGTGGTCACACAGCAAATCAAAGAATTAAATATGTCAGGGGAATTCATGGTCCAACTAGTTAGATAATTTTTGGTTTATATGTCTTTCTACTACCTCCCACAAGGCTGAAAATAACTTGAGGGTACTTTTCTTTGTCTTCCTAGCATCAAGTGCCATGCCTTCCTCCTAGAGGGCTCTCAGTAAAATTTATGAAATTGACTGAATAAATGAGTTGCAGTTCACCGGAAAACAGCTCAGACACCTTGACCCTCAGGCTGCCTTCCCCTTCAGCACACTATCCCTGGGGAGCGAGGGGAGAGGCTCTCACTTCTGTGCTTACTAGCCTGCTGCACCAATCTTTCTCTGGGTCCACCAGACAAAAAAACAATGATTCCTCGAATTGGGCTCTATAATTCAGTTCTGAAAATGCAAAAGCATATTACTCATGATTAAAGTCAAGTGATCTATTTCTATTGGTTACAAATTACCGAGAAATTTAAAAAGGAAAAGCAGAGGGGCGCCTGGGTGGCTCACTCCATTTAAGTGTCTGCCTTGGGCTCAAGTCATGATTCCGGGGTGATGGGTTCGAGCCCCACATCGCATCAGGTTTCCTGCTTAGCGCGGGGGGGGTGGGGGGGGTGGGCGCTGCTTCTCCATCTGCTTCTCCCTCTGCCCCTCCCTCTGCCCCACCCTACCTCCTGCTCTCTCTCTCTCTTTCAAATAAATAAATAAATAAAATCTTAAAAAAAAAAAAAAAAAGGAAAAGGAGAGAAAGATTGATCGTCCGAGAGATTTCTTTGAATTACCTGTTTTTAGGACCGTCTCGCGTCCTGGGAGGGACCAAACTTCAGCTAGTTCAACAGGTGCAGAGTCGGAGGGCTGAGTAGCCGGCCGGGAGCCCAAGAGGGCGGAGTTGGGGGGTGGCGGAGTGGCAGTGGGGCCAGCTGGGGGCTCGCTCAGTGGGTTCAGGTGCGCAGTGTGGGGGAGGGGCTCAGCGCCAGCCAGGCTCACCGGGGAAGGGCAGCGGCCGGAAGAGCGGCGGCCCCAGCACACCTGTGTCCGGTCGCGTTTTTTAAACCTTGGTCTTCGCCCCAACCTTTAAAAAAAATGATTGTTAAAAACACCGAGCTTCCTGTCCATCTCTTCTCTCTCTCCTCTCTCGCTCGGATAAGATATGGGGCTAACACGGGGCCTGCAGACGTTCCGGGGGGAGCGGCTCCAGCAAGATGAGTGAGTCACGGAGGCAACACAGGAATTTGGAAAATTCGTGAACTGCATACCACCCCCCGCCCCCGCCTCACATCCTTCCAGTCTTGGCAATTGCGCCTCTGCAAGCACAGGTGGAGTGTAACTTTTCCCGGAACCTCCACGAGCCCCGAGCCCCAAGCCCTGGGTCCTTCCTGCCGAGCCACTCGCTCTGACCGCCAGGGGGCAGGCTGCGGCCAAGAACGCGCAGGGACACCCCAAGGCTGAGCTCGGGCCCCGCTCTCCCTCCTGCCCCGCCCCGCGGGCCGGGCGGACGGTGTCCCCAGACCCGGCCCAGGGCGTCCCGCACTAGCCTGTGGGATTCCTTCCCCATTTGTCACAGAGGCTGTCTGGGAGTTGAGTTAGGCCCGCGAGGGAATCATTCCCTCATTTCCATTTGAGTTTGAGAACCACGCACCTAAGAATTACGTGGGGGTCGGGGAGACAGCGCTTACTCCGGGTCCTGATTCTGGAGGCTGACTCTCTGGGTGGGGGGTTGGGCCCAAGAATCTGCATTGTATGCAACCTTTTTGAGGGTTCTGAGACAGGTGGTGCAGGAACACACTTTGACAAGACAGTGCCTTAAGCGGTTCAAACCGGGACGATCCGTCCATGGAGGGATTTGGCTTTGTGTCTAGCCCAGGATTTAAGCAGGCGGATGGGATGAGCCGTCAGATGCGTGGTCTCTGGCCACGTGAAAGAACGCCCAAGACCGGGCTGAAGGAGGCTGAGGATGAAGGGAAATTCTTACTACTGGTCCCAGATGAAGAATACTGCCACTTACACAGCCCTGTCCTGATGTCCTTCATGCCCTCTGTTCCTTCTGGTCATTTCTAGGCACTGGTTTCCTTATGTCATCTTCTTTGATGTGCCTCCCTCCTCCTCATTGCTCAGAAAAAGCATCCTGGATTAGAGGCCGCTAAGCCCTCTCTGCTCGGGGTAATGCTTGCTGTCCTTCATTGGTGCTGAGACACAATCTACCACATGGGCCTCTTCAGAGAGAAGTGGGAGTGAGATAGGGCATCAAATATGCTCATCGGTCTAGTCCCAGACCAATACAAAATGTGTTTGAGAATTAAGGAAAGTTTCTTTTTCTCATGATTGAATGTTACTTTATTCGTTCAACTCAAATTCATAGAGAACCTTCTGTGCCAAGAGCCTGTTGGGAGGGGTGAGCCAGGTTCCTAATGTTACCCTCATGGTGCTGCTACCATGGTGTAGGAGGCAAGAGATGACAGCATAATAATTGAATCAGTGAATCACAGAGTTGGAGATTGTGACCAGTGCTAGGAAAGAAAGAAATAGGGTGATATGGCAGAGACGCAACGGAGGGGCCGATTTCAGTTGGGTGTTCAGGGACGAACTTTCTGAGGATGGGTCATAGAATTGAGGTTGGAAAGAAGAGAAGGCCCTAAGGTGGAATAGTCCAGGTAGAGAGTGCTTTCTTGTAGTTTCAACCAAGTCCACCAGTGCCTTGGCCCATGGCAGCGAAACTTGCTCTCACTGCTAAACTCAGCATTTTCCGAACACTCTTTCTGAGTCACGTGACGCTACTTGGTGAGGATGCGGGAACGAGAATGCCACGCCTTCTGCCCTCCTGAAGTTTATAACCTGGTGCAGTTCTTAATGATAAGGCTCTGCTGAGGCTCAGTTCCTAAGTTTGCCATTAATCTTCACTATAGAAGATTTATTTTAGCTTTTGGTTTAGTGTGGCCCTGCTGGGGAGGCCTTTGTGACTGCAAATACCAAAACCCAGTGGAGAAATCATCCTGGGGGTTGGCGGGGGGGGGGGGGGGGGGGGGGGGGGGGGGGGGGGGGGGGGGGGGGGGGGGGGGTTGTCCCAAGAACCTGAATGTGATGTCTGGTGGTGCAGATTAAAAAAAAAAAAAAAAAAAATCCAGCCATCACAGCCTGCCCATTTTGGAGGGGTGGGGGAGCTTTTCTTGGCTCTCTAGGCTTCGCTTCATACCATCGCATCTCACCAGTTCTGGGTAAGAAGACAGATTGGGTTCCCAAAGCAGAGCAGGAATCTTTCATCACTGAATCCCGCCAGGTCAGGCACTGTCATTTGGGGCGCCATCTATTGGTGTTGAGCAGAAGCGCAACGGCTGGGGAGGCCCGCACTTCCCAGACCTTGGAGGCTGTCAAAGGGGAAAGAACGATTTGTGCTTGAACCTCTCAGTAGCCTTTCTGAATTTCTCACCGAAGATAAACAATGCTATAGAAGTGACAACAATCTATAGGAGCTCTTTGCTCCCACCCTTCCCAGGAAGCCTCTGCTTCTCCTATAGCATGAATTTGCAACTGCCAGATGCTGTCAACCCTCCCTGGCAAAAAGAGTTTTATCCTGGGTTTCAGAAAGATCCTACTGCATCTGAATTGCTACTGAAGAAGGAAGAAGAGAAAGCTGAAGAGAGGACGTCCTTGGGACCCCGGGCAGGAGTGGTCTGGAATGGTCTGGAAGCAGCAGAGCAGGGCCTCTAGGGGATGATAGAGGAATGAGTGGGCACTGTAGAATCCTGGGCCTCCCCCCTACAGGTTCTGATGGGCTGGTGGGCTTTTAGGTCTGGAAATAAATCTGTCTTTTTAAAAAAGCTTCTTTGGAGCTTCTGAGACTTATTCAGGTTTGTGAACACTTGACCGAGGGCATTGACCCATCAACAGTCTTTTACTTACAGTCATCTCCCATGCTGACATCCTCTGTGTCTCCACCCACTCCCTCCGCATGCAAGGCCTCAGGTTCTGTCTTCTGCCCCACTTTTTGTCTTAGCCCCTGGAGGCCGGGGGCTGAAACCTGAGTCAGCCCCAATCCCATGCCAGGTGGAGCAATTGACTTGAGCCGGTTCAATAAAGGCTTTAAGTTACCGGACACCCATCTGCTGGCTGTTCTCCCCAAGGAAACGGGAGCCAGATCACTTTCACTGGGCATCGACCCCACATGTCCCAATGTGCAGGGAGAAAGGGAGACTCATCCGGCCTTCTGGTGCTTTCACTATAAACAACTCCCATGTGATTGCCCCAAGTCTTTTCATTAATAGCCCAACACCTCCCAGAATAGCCTGCAGGCGTTGTCAGAAAGAGTCCAAGCCCAGAGCCTCCCTCTTCCCTTCCACCTTCAACAGAACACAATGTTGGTGCCCACATTGTGTTCTGTTCATTGGAGATCAACTTAACAGCCCACTCCTCAAAACAAAGCCTGATTCCCCACCCTACTTGCTTCCATGTGCTGATCTTTTTCTCTTTATGGTCTCTGGGAACCCAGGGTTCTTTGCTAGTGACTGAAATCAGTTTTATTTTCTTAAAAAGAATTTTTAAAGTAATAGATCTATAAAGCCTCTAACAGAAAAGAGCAGTTGCCTCTTCCCTCCCCAGATGCTAACATTTTGAGTTTTTGAGGTGGTTCTAGAAGAAAAGTATTTGCCTCCATATTTTCAAGTAACATTTTCATAATACTTGTATACTGTTTTGTTTTTTTTTTAATTTGGGTTATTATCTGCCAGCTTCCTATTATGGAAGATAAGATACCACTTAGTACACCCAGTCACTCTCTCTCTTCTAAGACTAGAGGTTCTCTGGACCTAAGAGAGCTTAAAAAGCAAGTTTTTTAAATATTGAAAGAGAAGTGTTCTTCAGTACTATACCCAGCAAAGATCTCTTTCAAAAACAAAAATAAGGGATGCCTGGGTGGCTCAGTTGGTTAAGCAGCTGCCTTCAGCTCAGGTCATGATCCCAGTGTCCTGGGATCGAGTCCCATGTCGGGCTCCTTGCTCGGCAGGGAGCCTGCTTCTCTCTCTCTCTCTGCCTGCCACTCTGTCTGCCTGTGCTCTCTCTCTCTCTCTCTGACAAATAAATAAATGAAATCTTAAAAAAAAAAAAAAAGTTTCCCTCTGCCTATCCCCACCCTTTCTCCCATGTTCACTGGCTCTCAAAAAATAAAATAAAATAAAATAAAAACTTTTTTTTAAAGGCTTGGCAATTATTTTATTTTTAGATTTATGGACACCGGAATATTCCTGTGGCAGAAATGAAATTTAACAGATAACCATACATACCTATGTTTCAACATGTAAATTACACATTTGCATTTCTTCCCAAAACTTGGTTTCAGCATCAGAACTGAAATAAAAACTTTTGTAGGCTTAGAAAAGCTGAAAGAATTCAACACCAATAGATGTGTGTAAGAAATGTCAATGGAAATCTTTCAGGCAAAAAGAAAATGCCAGATGAAAAAATTTATTTGCGCCAAAAATGAAGAGTACCAGAAGTGGGAAATATGTGGGTAAATATAAAACACATTTTTTTCATATTTTAAATCTCCTTTTAAAAATAAATGACCATTTAAAGCAAAAATAAAAACAATGCTTTGAAGTTTATAACATATGTAAAAAGTCAAATGTGCCACAACTGCAAAGGACCAGGAAAAGGAAGCAAGTATTCTGTTGTAGGTTTCTTATACTATATTTGAAGTGGTGTAATATTATTTGCAGGTGGATTATGAGAGTCTAAGATGTATACTATAAACTTTAAAGCAACCACTACAAACAAAACAAGAAGCATAAGAAAGAAAATGAAATAAAAATCTTTAAGTCCAAAGAAGGAAAAGAGGAAAAAAGGAACAAAGAAGAGGATGAGTAAAAACAAATAAAACATTGGTATATTTAAACCCAATCATACCAATAACCAATTAAATGCAGAATTCACTGAAGACATTTATTTACAAGGAATAGCCCAGAACTTTTTGAAATATAGACACAATAAGAACATTTTTTTCCAGAGACAAAAAAACAAACAAACAAACAAAAAACCCATAGAATTCCTGTTACTAATGAGAGTGATGAAGGCTAGCAAGATGGCAGAGGAGTAGGAGACTAAACTTCATCTGGTCCCAGGAATTCAGCTAGATAGTTCTCAAACCACTCTAAACACCCATGAACTCAACAGGAGATTGAAGAAAAGAATAGCAGCAACTCTATGAATGGAAAAGTGACTATACTTTCTGGAATTTTCAGGTCTCTTCTGATTTGTTTAGTGTATTTTTTTCTGGAGTCATTGCTACCCTTTTAGCATTTTGTTCTCTCATCCATCTATTCTTCTCTGGACAAAATGACAAAACAGAGAAACTCACCTCAAAAAAAAAAAAAAAAAAAAAAAAAAAAAAAAAAAAAAAAAAAAAAAAAAAAAAAAAAAAAAAAAAAAAAAAAAAAAAAAAAAAAAAAAAAAAAAAAAAAAAAAAAAAAAAAAAAAAAAAAAAAAAAAAAAAAAAAAAAAAAAAAGAACAAGAGGCAGTACCAACTGCCAGGAACCTAATCAATATGGACATTAGTAAGATGTTGGAACTAGAGTTCAGAATAATGATTATAAAGATACTAGCTGGGCTTGAAAAAAGCATAGGAGAAACCAGATAATCCCTTCCTGGAAAAATAAAGTCTAACCAAGTAAATATCAAAAAGGCTATTAATGAGGTTCAATAAAAAATGGAGGCTCTAACTACTAGGATATATGAGGCAGAAGAGAGAATTAGTGATATAGAAGACCACATGACAGCGAATAAGAAGTTGAGAAAAAGAGAGACAAACATCTACTGGATCATGAGGGGAGAATTTGAGAGATAAGTAATACCATAAGATAAAACAATATTAGAAAAACTGGGATCCCAGAAGAAGAAAGAGAGAGGGGCAGAAGCTATATTGGAACAAATTATAGTGGAGAACTTCCTAATTTGGGGAAGAAAACAGCCATCAAGATCCAGGAGGCACAGAGAACCTGCCTCAAAATCAATAAAAAAGGTCAAACCCCGACATCCAATAGTAAAAGTTACAAGTCTCAGAGACAAAGAGAAAATCCTGAAGGCAGCAAGGTAAAAGAGATCTATGACTCACAATGGGAGAAATATTAGATTGGCAGTAGACCTATTCACAGAGACCTGGCAGACCAGAAAGGACAGGTATGATATATTCAGAACACTAAATGAGAAAAATATGCAGCCAAGAATACTATATCCAGCTTTGAAAATAGAAGGTGAGATAAAAAGCTTCCAGGACAAACAGAAATTTAAAAAATTTGCAAACACCAAACTAGCCCTACAGGAAATATTGAAAGGGGTCCTCTAAGCAAAGAGAGAGCCTAAAAGTAATAAACACCAGAAAGGAACAGAGACAATATACAGTAACAGTCACCTTACAGACAATACAATGGCACTAAGTTCATATCTTTCAATAGTTACCCTGAATGTAAATGGGCTTAAACGCCCCAATCAAAAGACACAGGGTATCAGACTGGATTAAAAAAAACAAGACCCATCAATATACTGTCTGCAAAAGACTCATTTTAGACCCAAAGACACCTCCAGATTTAAAGTGAGGGGGTGGAAAAAAATTTACCATGCTAATAGAAATTAAAAGAAAGCTGGAGTGGCAATCCTAATATCAAACAAATTAGATTTTAAACCAAAGACTATAGTAAGAGATGATGAAGGACATTACATCATAAAGAGTCTGTCCAACAAGAAGATCTAACAGTTTTAAATATCTATGCCCCTAACATGGGAGCAGCCAATTATATAAAGCAATTATTAACAAAAACAAAGAAACACATTGACAATAATGCAATAATAGTAGGGGGCTTTAACACCCTTTACTAAAGGCTTTAACCCCCTTACTAAAATGGACAGATCATCTAAGCAAAAGATCAACAAGGAAATAAAGGCTTTAAATGACACACTGGACCAGATGGACATAACAGATATATTCAGAACATTCCATCCCAAAGCAACAGAATACACATTTTTCTCTAGTGCAAATGGAACATTCTCCAGGATAGATGACATCCTGGGTCACAAATAAGTTCTCAATCAGTACCAAAAGATTGGGACCATTCCCTGTATATTTTCAGACCACAATGCTTTGAAACTCGAACTCAACCACAAGAGGAAAGTTGGAAAGAACTCAAATACATGGAGGCTAAAGAGCATCCTATTAAAGAACGAATGGATCAACCAGGAAATTAAAGAAGAATTTAAAAACTTCATGAAAACAAATGAAAATGAAAACACAATTGTTCAAAATCTTTGGGACACAGCAAAGACGGTCCTTAGAGGAAAGTATATAGCAATACAAGCCTTTCTCAAAAAACAAGAAAGGTCTCAAGGGCCTAAACAAGCTGGATAAAGAACAGCAAATAAAGCCTAACTGCATCAGGAGAAGAGAAATAATAAAGATCAGAGCAGAAAACCAATGAAATAGAAGCCAACAGGATAGTAGAACTGATCAGTGAAACTAGGAGCTGGGTCTTTGAAAAAAATTATTAAGATTGATAACCCCCTGGCCAGACTTATCAAGAAGAAAAGAGGAAGGACCCAAATTAATAAAATCATGAATCAAAGAGGAGAGATCACAGCCAACACCAAGGAAATACAAACAATTATAAGAACATATTATGAGCAACAATACACCAGCAAATTTGATAATCTGGAAAAAATGGATGCATTCCTAGAGATGTATGAACTACCAAAACTGAACCAGGAAGAAATAGAAAACCCGAACAAACCCATAACCAGTAAGGAGATTTAAGCAGTAATCAAAACTCTCCCAACAAACAAGATTCCTGGACCAGAGGGCTTCCCAGGGGAATTCTACCAAACATTTAAAGAAGAATTAATACCCATTCTCCTGGAACTGTTCCAAAAATAGAAATGGAAGGAAAACTTCCAAACTCATTTTATGAGGCCACCATTACTTTGATCCCAAAACCGGACAAAGACCCCATCAAAAAGGAGAATTATGGACCAATATCTTTGGTGAATGCAGATGCAGAAATTCTCACCAAAATACTGGCCAACAGGACCCAACGGTACATTAAAAGGATTATTCACCATGACCAATTTGGATTTATTCCTGGGCTGCAGGGTTGGTTCAACATCCACAAATCAATTAATGAGATACACTAAATTAATAAAAGAAAGAACAAGAACCATTTGATAGTCTCAATAGATGCAGAAAAAGCATTTGACAGAGTACAGCATCCTTTCTTGATTAAAATTCTTCACAGTGTAGGGATAGAGGGTACATACCACAATATCATAAAAGCCACTGATGAAAAACCCGGAGCAAATATCATTCTCCATGGGGAAAAACTGAGAACTTTTTCCCTAAGTCAGGAACATGGCAGGACTATCCACTATCACCACTGCTATTCAACATAGTACTAGAAGTCCTAGCCTCAGCAATCAGACAACAAAATGAAATCAAAGGCATCTGAATCAATTCAGCAAAGGAGTCATACTCTCACTCTTTGCAGATGATATACTTTATGTGGAAAACGTAAAAGACTCCACTCCAAAACTGCTAGAACTCATACAGGAATTCAGTAAAGTATCAGGATGTAAAATCAATGCATGGAAATCAGTTGCATTTCTATACACCAATGATAAGACAGAAGAAATTGAAATTAAGGAATCAACCCCCTTTACAATTGCACCCAAAACCGTAAGATACCTAGGGATAAATCTAACCAAAGAGGCAAAGAATCTGTACTCAGAAAACTATAGAATATTCATGAAAGAAACTGAGGAAGACACAAAGAAATGGAAAAACATTCCATGCTCATGGATTAGAAGAACAAATATTATGAAAATGTCTCGTCTACCTAGAGCAGTCTACATATTTAATGCAATCCCTATCAAAATACCATCAAGTTTTTTCAAAGAAATGGAACAAATAATCCCAAAATTTATGTGGAACCAGAAAAGACCCTGAACAGCCAGAGGAATGTTGAAAAAGCAAAGCAAAGCTGGTGGTATCCCAATTCCAGACTTCAAGCTCTGTTACAAAGCTGTAATCATGAAGACAGAATGGTGCTGGCACAAAAACAGACACATAGATCAATGGAACAAAATAGAGAGCCCAGAAATGGACCCTCAACTCTATGGTCAACTAATCTTCAACAAAGCAGGAAAGAATGTCCAATGGAAAAAAGATAGTCTCTTCAAGAAATGATGTTGGAAAGATTGGACAACCACATGCAGAAGAATGAAACTGGACCATTTCCTTACACCATACACAAAGATAGACTCAAAATGGATGAACGACCTCAATGTGAGACAGGAATCCATCAAAACCCTTGAGGAGAACACAGGCAGCAACCTCTTCAACTGAAGCTGCAGCAACTTCTTCCTAGAAACATTGCCAAAGGCAAGGGAAGCAAGGGCAAAAACGAACTATTGGGACTTCATCAAGGTCAAAAGCTTTTGCACAGCAAAGGAAACAGTCAACAAAACCAAAAGACAACTGATAGATTGAGAAAAGATATTTGTAAATGACATATCAGATAAAGGGCTAGTATCCAAACTCTATAAAGAATGTATCAAACTCAACACCCAAAGAATAAATAATCCAATCAAGAAATGCACAGAAGACACGAACAGACATTTCTTTGAAGAAGACATCCAAATAGCCAACAGACACATGAAAAAGTGCTCAACATTCCTCCACATGAGGAAAGTACAAATCAGAACCACAATGAGATACCACCTCACACCAGTCAGAATGGGTAAAATTAATAGGTCAAGAAAAGACAGATGTTGGTGAGGATTCGGGGAAAGGGGAACCCTCCTACACTATTGGTGGGAATACAAGCTGGTGCAGCTACTCTGGAAAACAGTGTGGAGGTTCCTCAAAAAGTTGGGAATAGAGATACCCTACAACCCAGGAATTGGACTACTGGGTATCTGCCCCAGAGATACAAATGTAGTGATCCAAAGGGGCATGTACAGAATGTTTATAGCAGCAGTGTCCATAATAGCCAAACTATGGAAAGAGCCCAGATGTCCATCTACAGATGAATGGGTAAAGAAGATGTGGCATATAGACACAATGGAATACTATACAGCCATCAACACCCCCCACAAAGTCTTGCCATTTGCAAAAACGTAGCTGGAACTAGAGGGTATTATGTTAAGCAAAATAAGTCAATCAGAGAAAGACAATTGTCATATGATCTCACTGATTTGTGGAATTTGAGAAACAAGGCAGAGGATGTAAGGGAAGAGAGGAAAAAAATGAAATAAGATGAAACCAGAAAGGGAGATAAAAGATAAGAGTCTTAATCTAAGGAAACAAACTGAGGGTTGCTAGAGTTAAGGGGGGAGAAGAATGGGGGCTGGGTGATAGACATTGGGGAGGGAATGTGTTGTGGTGAGTGCTGTGAATTGTGTAAGACTGATGAATCACAGACCAGTACCCCTGCTTGGGAAAACCCTAGAAGCACTACTCATGGAACCCCAAGGTAGAAACTGAGTTAGAAGGGTACCTGGGTAGTTCAGTTGTTACGTGTCTGCCTTTGGGTCAGGTCACGATGCCAGGGTCCTGGGATTGAGCCCCACATTGGGCTCCATGCTCTCTGGGGAGCCTGCTTCTCCCTTTCCTACACCCCCTGCTTGTGTTCCTTCTCTTGCTGTCTCTGTCAACACATACATAAATAATTAATTAAATAAATATTAAAAATCTTTAAAAAAAGAAACTGACTTAGAGCGGGTTCATTTTGGCATGGCTTGGCTGAAGCTTTTTTCTACCTTTTTTTTTTTTTTTTTTTAAGTAGGCTTTACACCCAGTGCAGAGCCCAATGTGGGGCTTGAACTCATGACCCTGAGATCAAGACCTGAGCTGAAAACGATCATCAGACACTTAACCAACTGAGCCACCTGGGCTACCTGCTTTTTTCTACTTTTATCTACACTTGGGCATGGATGTGCTCTGAGAAGTAAAATCTAAAGATTGAATTATACATCTTTCTGTATCTGGTTGTGGGGTCACTCTACCTTCTTTGTACTCTGGGCCTCTTTGTTGATGGTTACTAATATGCAGAAAAAATCACCTCCAATAATATCTCTGGGATAAACATGCATTTGTGGGCTAGTTAGGGAAGTTGGGGATGTTGTGTTGTAAACACCAAGCAAGCAATTTAGAAGCAAACTTGGAATATAATTCCTTTCTAAGTTGAGAACTACCTGTTTTTTATGAAATCCATCTCTTGTCATAATGACAGTAATAAAATGAGACCTTAACTGACTACAGTTGACACTAGATGGGTAAACACCCATCCTATGTAATGAGCTGGTAAATTATAGCTGTGCCCTGTTTATAGACCTTCGATTAATCTCTTGAGAGTATATAACTCCATCACCCACAATGTCTCATGGCATCTGAGCAGGACTTTTCAGACGTCAGACTCCTCCATTAACTCAAACTAATGTCTTAAGAATCAAAGGGCTAGGCGGAAGCTAGCTTTTTATTCACCCTCTTTATATAAGGTAGCGATCACCTTATATAGAGCGTCAGAGAAATGATGAAGCAAATAAAAGTGACAGGGAGGAGATCTTCCAGTATTTCACTGAACTCACATCACTTCCACTCTCATACTTGGCAAAACAATTATACACGTATGTACCACCCAGCTTTCCAGAATGTGGGTGTATTCAGACTTCCCGAAAGGGTGAGTTCCGTGGGCTTGAACACTGGTCCACGCTCTGACCTCTCTGTATTGGTAAAAACAATGTCACTCTCATAAAACGCAATAAACCAAGACAATCTGGCAAAGGCAACTCAGCCCAAGTGTGGATGCCGGCTCAGCGGCTCGGGCTCACCTGCAGAACGACAGGTCGGCACCCTGATGCACACTGGCATCACTGGCCGAGCTTCTCGTAGTACCATGCCCACTCAGACCGAGTAAATCAGGAGCTGTGGTCTGGGCCCCGGACACTGCTGTTTTAAGTTCTTCTGGTCACCCTTATGTGAAGCCCAGCTTGAGAGCCGCTGCCTCCACATGAGAGTGGTGGTGGCCATGGAGCCAATAGTTAACACTCGAAGCATTCATGCAGAGTAGATTTTAATTCATTATATAAAGCAGTAGTGAACTTTTTGGTCTTCCCAAGGATGTGGCCAAGTATGGAAAACTTGCCTCTTTCCTCATATTTAGCTTAGAAGGTGATGTGTCTGTGTGTGAGACAGAGGGAAGGACAGAGAGAGGGAGGAGAGGGGAGAGAGAATGAGAGAGATGGGGAGAGCGGCAGGCATAGCTCCGTAATGTCTGAATGTTTCTTCTCCCTGTGGCCATATCCTTTCTCAGGTCATCATCTCTCCAGCCCTGCTCTCCCTACCTTCTAGCAGCACTGATCCCATTCTTCCTCTCAAACGTGTCCCTCTTTTTATCATCCCCTTTAGTGGCACCCTGTCCAGAGGAAAACTCAGCATCCTCCTCTGGGCACCAAGGGCCTTTCAAGACTAGTCTGGAGAGAGTCATTCCTCAAGCCCAAAGGTCCCTGAGTGAGCACTGTTGTCTCTGGCTTCTCATCTTTGAGTGGTCGGTTTGTACCTCACCCCAACCTGCCAGAAGTTCCCTCTCAAGGCTCTTCCTCTGAGTAAAACCTTTGTTCTTTTCACCTTCCACTTCCTACCCACCCCCAGCTCTCCACTGTTTTTGCACCAGAGCAATACCCAAATAATCCTACCACAGGTCTGGTATAGGGGGAGCTCAAAAAAACAGTGTGCAAGTGAATAAATTTCATTTCTTGCAGTAGCAAAATTGCAAGTCTGTCTTCCATATTAGATTGTGAGCTTTCTCTAAGTGTGGTGGGTAACACGGTATATGTAGTAGAGAAAGCAAAGCTTTGGGAGGTGGATTTGGGTTGCAAATGCTGCCCGAGATTTAAGAGCTGTAGGGTGTTGGGGAAGTCTGTTTCCTTGGCTATAAAATGAGTTGATTCCCTGGAGGGTTGTGAGATTAGACATGGCATGTGTCGTGTCAGTTACACAGCAGGTGACCAGAAACTTAACTCACAATTTACCAGGTGCACTGCAAAATCCACAAGTGACACCTCACTAGAAAGCTTGTCTTTTGGATTGTATGCTTCCAAATGGTCACGATTCTATGCAAGGTACATGTTGGTTAGAAGGATTTGAAAACACTCCTCTCTCCCACCTTCGTCCTCAGGGGCATATTGTAACTATTACCTTATTGAATCCCCCCCCCCGCCCCCCAAATGGCCCTCGGAATTATTAATCCCACCGCAGGCAAGAAAACCGTAGTAATGGGAAGATCACGGCCACCCTTTCACAAGACCGCCCGGGCTCTTCAGACCCCTGTCTACTAACCCAAAGTGTAGGTCCAGGCTCGAACCTTGATTCCACATTGCCCTCACCTTCAGCCTGGGGACTGCCTGCTTTGACATTTAACCCTTACTTTTTACAGGAAATTCAACACTCCAAAGATGATTATTTTGTGGGCGAAATAAGGTGGCTATTTTCATTTAAAAAATGAAAACCATTCTTCACTGAGTGCTTTCAGGCCCTCAGTGTGGGCGTGCCTAGAGGCTGGCTGCCACGCCCTCTTGGAGCCTTGGTTCCTTCATCTCTAATTTGGGAATAAGACTGGCACCTGCCTTATGTGCATATGAGGATTAAAGGAGTTGATCCGTGAACTCCTAGCATGTGTGGGACGGGCACAGCGTGTGGCAGGGCTCAGCCTCTGTCCTCATGAGCATCTCCGCCACGGGGGCCGTCCGGCTCGGAGCCCTACCACACAGGGCCTTTAGGAAGTCCCTCCAGGTGCTCTGTTACAGGAAAGAAGAACACAAAACATTCACTTCTTAATGCCTCTTGGTTCACTTGAGAACTCTAATTAAAAAAAAAAAAAAGGCACTTTAAAGACAAATAAAAAGTAACTTTATTGACTGCTAATCTTACCATGAAATGCCTATAAGAAATCATTACAAAATACTGCAGTTTTCTTTTACACACTTTTGGTATCATCCTGATATGATGATCCTTTCACAGAAAGGATTATTTACAGTTTATGTAGATATAAAGCTCATTGTTGCAAATACAAATGTAGACGTAGAGAGGCCATATGTACCAAAGAGGTATACCGACCAGCAACACTATTAACAAATGCAGAATAAATTACAGCTTCATACGTTTCTTTTCCTTTTTTTATTGTTTAAAACAATTTCCAAATACAAAATGTCAGTAACCAAAATGGATTTTCATATACATATATATAATTCTGCTGCAAACAGTGGATCAAAAAGCAAAAACATTTCTTAGCATGTTTCATTTTTGAAAACCCACAAGACTATTCATAAACCCAATTAGAAAGAGGGTGTGCAAAACCACCAACGATGCTGGCAAAACCCTGAAGACCTGATTCTGGTTGACGTACAAAGAAAAAAGAAAGCACTACATACTTAATTAAAGATGCTTTTGTCTTGATGTTTGCAAGAAACGCTATGAGCTAAGGAAATGCACCACATTATGATCTGGGCTCTTTTCAGTTAAACCTCCCAGGATTTGTCTCTGATGCATCTATACGAAATGGTAGATTATTCAACGACTTACTTGTGAGTGAAGCAGTCAGTAGCTGATCCTTCTACCCTTTCGTACAGAAGACTGAGTTCCTTTTGTACATTCGGATATCTGAAACTTTGGTTCTTTTAGAACTTTTGATAAAAGCAAAATAATTTCATGACTATAGAACTCTACAGAACTTGTGTTCCTTTCTCAGTGTTGGGTAAAACTGATCTGTCTGGGCTTGGAGGGCACACACTGCCCAGTGGGTGGCACACGCACGTGGGGGCCTGCAAGGGGCGGCACAAAGGCGGGGCTGGCCCGTGTTCTCCACGTGTTCATCATACTGACTCCCACCCATGCAGAATACCGCATTTTCTGCTGTACCCAAAATCTATTTCTTTGTTACCTGAAAACTTAATCTTGTATAAAAATATGACTGTTTCTTTAGAAAATAATATATAGTTTTTTTTTTTAAGAAAACCTGGCAGATAGAAAAAATGGTATATCAAAATATGGTAAACAAAATGTTGTAAAATACGAAATCATTACAAACATCTCATAGAAAGACACATTGTGCTAAAGTTCTCTCACGAAGTGCGAACAACATTGTTACTATACATCTAAAGGTTAACATTCACTCTCTTGGACCTGGTTTCATTCTATATCTTAACAGCAGTGGCAGTAACTGTCTTAGAAATGGCCCTCTCTCAAACGCTAACATTTTCTGTAGTTTAACTTCGAAATTAACAGAAAGACACCCTCTGCAGCCGTGGTTTTAAACCCCAATGCATATTAGCTCCATTTGGAGAGCTTTAAAGGAAAAGGCAAGGGCGCCCGGACCTTGACGCAATAGACCGAGTTTATTGGCCTGAAGTGGGACCCAGGGATTGTTACTTTTTTTTAAAGCTCCCCAAATAATTCTACTGTGCAACCAGGGCTGAGGATCATAGCAAAAGACCCGTGAGAAAAGAGTCATTCTTAACTCGACATATATTAACTGATTGTCTGTATGTATCATTCATTCAGCAAAACATTCTCCGTGTTCAACAAGAAAGACCACGTACACAAAAACAGTCCTGGAAGCCAAGAAGAAGAGTTAGTAAGCTTTAAACACATATAAACACACGCAATGTCCGGTATTTATATATGTATAACATATACATACAGTTATGGTATTTTGGTTAAGCAGAAACTAGCATTACCATAATTGGTTCTTGATTAAAACAAAACAAACAAAACACCAAGCACAAACATTTTCTAAGACATTTCCATAGTTTTAACAGAAACTCGTTTTGTAAACGCCACAAAATGCACACAGACATGAACACCATTGATCAGTTATTCTGAGGAGAAACTCTGCTGGTCCTAGAGCTTTCCGGGAGAGCAGGAAGAGGACAATGGCACCGAGCAGGCGTGAAAGGGTCACAAGGCATCAAAGCACACAGAGCCTTCTGGTTATTGCGTCATTCCCGTCTTCTGGACCTACGTCCATGTCTTTGGCTTGCTAGAACTACAGGATTTTGACCACTTTGTTAGTGTTCACTTTGGGACAGCCCCGGAGAGGCGGCAATGGCTACGTACTAGGCAACGGTCCACGGTCTCTCCATTAAAAGGAGAGACTCTTCTCTCCTCCCTCAAACCACGTGTGTGAGGGACTGACCAAAAAAAAAAAAAAAAAAAAAAGTTACAAGCAAACAAATAAACCTAACAACATCTTTCACATGATTTAAAAAAATGTGATGTCGTGTAATCAAACGAGAAAACAAAAACGAGGAACAAACACCAGGACTCAATGTTCTGAAGGCCTGGTAACCAGTAAAGCACATGTCCTTCCAAAGGATCATGAACTGCTGGGCACTGGTCTTGGTGTACATTCTCTGCAGTTCTTTTATCTCTGTGTGATACTTAAAGTGCAGTTGTCCCAAGGCTTTTATTTCCATCGCAAGTATCATCAAGAAAGAGCTATATGTTCTGGGGTGAAGAAAATCTGGCACAATTCCATGGCTTTCCAGCCTCCAGCCAACAGCAGGCTGCCCGTGGAGCCAGCTGCGTGCAGACGTACTCTATACAACGAACTCTGGAACTTCATCATGAGTGAGATCCAGAGAAAAGTACTTGCTGGTTCTTTTGACTGGAAAAGCATCTCGGATGTTGACACACTGCTGAGCCAAGCAGCTACTGCAGTACAGGCCTTCCTCATCCAGTTCGTGGCCGCACCCAAAAGTGTAGCTCTGAGCAGTGTCTTGACATAGACCTGCAATGCGCAAGAAGTCTTTCTGGTAAAGTCGGATGTCATCCAGGCTCAAGCTATGTCGATCAGTGGAGGTCTTTGGTTTCCGACATACAGTCTGCAGAATAAGGGGAGGTGAGAACAACTTTAAGAGTACAGACCAAAGTGAAAGGTTAGCAGTATTTGCCCTTGTAAAGAGAGAGCTGCAAAATCGTAGAAGGTTATGGAATCTTTGTATGTTGGAAAGTGATTTCCAGTCTGAGGTTTCAGGGCCACTGAGGCCCTATGGGGAAAATGTCACAGCCACCAGTAACAGCAACAAACATTCACCGAGCCCTTAGGTGCAAGGCCCTGACCATTCAGTCTTCCCATCAGCCCTACAAGGTCAGTGCCATTATTCTCCCTGTTTTACAGATGAATAATCTAAGGCAAAGGAAGTAAATCCAACAGGAACCAACTGTCTCTAGCATCTCAGAAGTCAAGAAATGGTCTTGAAATAGGGCTGGGATAGGTAAAGATAGGGCCCAATTTTTTTTTCCCACAAGAATATGACAATTCAGCATGGTAACATTTTCATGCTGAGGTCTGTTATTATTTTAATAAGAAGTGGGGAAACGAACCAATTATTATTCAAGAAACACAACTTAAAGAAGTGTTTTTTTAAAAAACTAGAATTCTTGGGTAGAAAAATAATACAAAGTACAGAGAAGGCTGGGAGGCAAGAGTCGGGTCCCGAACACTGTAAGCGGCGTTCTGCCAAATACTTCATACAGCAGGCAGCAGACTTCTAGAACTCATTTCCTAAGAAGTGCTACTGGCTGAAAATATAAATAGGTTAAAAAGTGGTTCTGATGATTACATGAACGGAAGATGCTTAATGGGTGACGGAAGGAAACAAGGCATCGTCCCTCTCAACTCGAGCTGCTTGAAACTGTACAAGCCAACCTTGTCAGAATAAGTGCTCACGTTTTACTGAAGGCTAAAGTGCCGGGAGAGAGAACAGGGTCTGAGCCCAAAAACATTTTATTAGGAACTACCACCTCCAGGCACCCTCTGAAGATGCCAATTGGCTGTACTCAGGCAGGCCTTCTGGGGCCGCCAGGGTCTCCCACACGGAACGCATTAGGTCCTCACAGCAGGCACACAGGGGTGCTCCTGCCTTGCGGCTGTGGAGCCCGAGATGGGCCCCACGGACATTTCTGTACCGTCAGACCTAACACCGGGGGCAGAACCGGGGGGCGAACCCAGGAGGTATGACCCTGGAGCTCATAATCATCATGCTACACATACTGCTTTAGAAATGACTCAGAAACATTTAATAAGACAGCAGGTGCGCGTTAAGGCTACTTAAATGAGACAGATGGAGAAAAGGGAGGAGAGAACCATACACAGAAGACCAAAAAAAAAAAAAAAAAAAAAAAAAAAAAAAAAAAAAGAATAAAAAAAAAGACGGAGACAGTCAGAGAGAGAGAGAGGCATAAAGGGGAGAGCAAGAGCATGCTCAGGAAGAAGATGTGAGGATCAGTTATAGAATAAACCCAGATACTGCAACCACGAGTTTCAGAATGTTTTATCTTCTGATATGTTAACAGTGTAGCCAGTGACCACAGGGTATCAAGCAGCCTCACTCAGCATACTTTGAAAATCCAATCTGGATGGAAATATCAGGGTGTGGAAACACTTCTGCCATGACACACCTCATGAGAAAATCCTTCTCCCAGTTGTTGAGGTCAATAAATACACACACACACACACACACACACACACACACAATAACCTGAAGTCTGTAGAGGCTTCCCAGCTATTAAAAAGTGTGAAACAAAGTACATAATTTATCCAAATAAAAATCAACTCAAAGATGAATGGAACTAGCAAATAAAATGGACATAAGTTCTCAACAAAACTGGAATATCCCTAGTAAGAATCATTTCCTAAGGGTTTTTAATTTTTGCTCATTTATATTAATAGAACTGTGAGTTCTATTTAAAGTTTTCTATAACTTCAGTACCCAATTTAAATTTTCCATTCCTTCTGTACCTGTGGAAGAGAATCAGTGCTCTGGCCGCGAAGCTTGACAACGGTTTCTGAGGAGCTGGAGGTGGAAGAACCAATTTCTTTCACAATCAACCCTAAAGTAAAACACGGAAAAAAACAGTAAAACCAATGAAGACTTCCTACTAAGTCATACCTCTTGCCACATATCTGACATATACGACCACCAAGATCAAAAGGTCACACAGTGGTGGGCGACCCGGACGGAACACATTCTGTCTCTTTGTCTTATAGTAAAGAGGGATGAGAAGGGTAAATGTGGGGTTAGTGGACAGGGAAGAGTTTAGACCCTGAATTTTCTTTTTTTATTCTTTTTTAAAAAATATTTTATTTATTTATTTGACAGAGAGAGACACAGGGAGAGAGGGAACACAAGCAGAGGGAGTGCGAGAGGGAGAAGCAAGCAGGGAGCCTGATGCAGGGCTCGATGCCAGGACCCTGGGATCATGACCTGAGCCAAAGGCAGATGCTTAACAACTAAGCCACCACTAGAGCCTGAATTTTCTAAACAACAACTTCTAATTAAGGTATTTATGAAGTCAGTGACAAAAAGAAAGACTGTAGGTGAAAAAACAGTTTATTGCCTAAAGTTCCCTCACGTTCCATAGAGCACGAAGTCTGAACTTAACCCCAGCTGAACCACGACATGGCCTTCTACGTTTGCTTCCCCTTAGATGTGCGACAGTTTTGTGCGGGCTCTGACCACACGGATCTGGGATAGAACTGGGCCCCGATGAGTCATTACTGTGATTACTGTGTTTGCTGGCCAGTGACATGGCCTCCCTGTGTCGTCAGTCTCCTATAAAGTGGGCCTGAAAGCAGTATTTAACCCAGAGTTTAACAATGACTGAAGAGCAAATGCGTGGAAAGTGCAAGAGGCTGGACCTGCCTGCGGGACACATTCAACTCACAGGACCTTCTTGGGCTGATAGGGGCCCTGTGGCACTTGCTTCCTGCAGCAGATCCAACTGGGCAGAGGCCACAAATGGGAGGTCGTCCTGAACGCTCGGTTCTGGATCTCTCAGAGCAATAGGGCTCCTAATCGCCCCAGCGCTCAAGGCCAATCTGCTAATATTTTGGAAGCAGAAATTCAGGGCTGAAACTTCCCTCTGTGCCTGTGGTATGTGAGTGAAACATCAGAAATTAATGTTTCAGAAGATAAAGCTGCTAACAAGAACTGGAGATGGGAGTGAAGATGATCACTGACATTTTTCTTGCAGATCAATGAAGCAAGTCAGCCAAACTCCAGGTCCTCAAGGGTGAATGGTTTCTTAGGTAAAGTACATTTTCCCCTTATAAAAAAAGAACCTTGAGTAATGTGATTTTTATTTAGCTACTGTTAATTACCTCAGAAATGGCCTTTTGTGTTCTATCTCTTAATTCTTCAGAAATGACTCATAAGTGACTAGTATAGGCCTTGCATATATTAAGTGTTTGATAATTAGTTCAACTGAAACATGAAAGGAAGACATTCTTGGTTTACATGTAGACAGAAACTCTCAGGTGGATACTTACATCCTGGGGGTGATACAGACTGCTTTAGTAGGGGGTCTTTCTCTAGAATATCCTTATATTTTAAAAAGCTTTAACTTTTTAAAAAAACATTTTATTTATTCATTTGAGAGACAGACAGAGCACAAGTGGAGACAGAGGCAGAAGCACACTCCTGGATGAGCTGGGCACCCGAAGTGGGGCTTGGTCCCAGGACCCTGAGATCATGACCCGAGCCAAAGGCAGACGCTCAACCATCTGAGCCACCCAGGCGCCCCAAAGCTTTAAACTTTTAACAAATCCTCACAGAAAGATATAGACTGGTGCACTAGGACCTGGAATGGGTCCTTCTGGATTTCCTGGTAAATGTGCTCTTGGCCCTTATGCCTGTAAATAATCTGCTTCCAAAACCAGACTCTGCATTAGATAAATCAGCATCAAGTCTGGGACTCAGAAAACTAAACTGACATCACCCAGACTTCCACCACTACTCAATCTGAGCTCCATATTTTAAAAACAATGTTTAAATGCTCAAATTGGGGCACCTGGGTGGCTCAGTGTGTTAATCCTCTGCCTTCGGCTCAGGTCGTGATCTCAGGGTCCTGGGATCGAGTCCCGCATCGGGCTCTCTGCTTGGCAGTGAGCCTGCTTCCTCCTCTCTCTCTGCCTGCCTCTCTGCCTACTTGTGATCTTGCTCTGTCAAATAAATAAATAAATCTTTAAAAAAAAAAAAAAAAAAATAAATGCTCAAATTGTAGAGAATTTGGAAAAGTAGGATGACGCAAGAAAGAAAATAAGATCATCTATAACCCCATCATCCAGAGAAAAGGCTATTAATATTTTTATGTATTTTTTCATATACATACACACATTTTTATAATCTGAGATCCTACTGTTAATACAATTTGTGTTGTTTTTCTTGCTTATCTTTCTCACATTATTAAATATCCTTTGAAAATCTCATTAGTTAATAGAAGTACAATATTCCACCATATGGACAGAATAAGCTTTTCATTGTTACCTGTTGAGGTTCTTTTTCCTTTTCTTTGCTATTATAAATAATATTTCGAGAAGTGCTTTCATATATAAACCTTTTTAAACAACTATCTTATCTATACTTTATTTCTATTTAAAATTACAAAACCTGGGACGCCTGGGTGGCTCAGTTGGTTAAGCGGCTGCCTTCGGCTCAGGTCATGATCCCAGCGTCCTGGGATCGAGTCCCACATCGGGCTCCTTGCTCAGCAGGGAGCCTGCTTCTCCCTCGGCCTCTGCCTGCCACTCTGTCTGCCTGTGCTCGCTCTCTCTCTCCCTTTCTCTGACAAATAAATAAATAAAATCTTTAAAAAAAATAAATAAAAAATAAAAAAAAATAAAATTACAAAACCTGGGTGCCTGGGTGGCTTAGTCAGTTAAGCGTCTGCCCTCGGCTCAGGTCATGAACCCGGAGTCCTGGGATCGAGTCCCGCATCGGGCTCCCTGCTCCACGGGGACCTGCTTCTCCCTCTGCCTCTCAATCTCTCTGTGTCTCTCATGAATAAATAAATAAAATCTTCAAAAAAATAAAATAATTACAAAACATTATCATAAAAGTTAAACGTAGAAATATATAAATAAAAAGCAAAAATCTGTTTCCCTCCCACTGCCTCTTCCCACTGACACTTTGGTGTGTATTGACAGTTTTCTTTCCACATAAACACACATGCACACACCGAGAGCATGCACCTATAATATGCATATAATTTTGTTTATATTTAATATATATTAAAAATGTATTTATAAGGAAAAATGTCTATTTAATAAAGCAAATGGGCAAAAAAGCCAAAAAGGGCCAAGTCTGGCACAAGAAGTCTAATTACATGACCAGGGCAAGCAGCCTGATGAATCTGTGTTGGTTCGGCAGAGGGATTCTCTGTAACCGCTGTCAGGCCTTCTCCTGGTGGAACAACACGGGGCCACGGTTCCACTAGGTCAGCAGGTAAAATTCTGTAATAAAGGAGCCTCGTGCTCTTACAGATTAAATGCCAGGATGAGGGGCCCCTGCATGCTGGCCTTGTTCATCTCTGATTCCCAGCACCTGCTGCAGCAGGGAGACCCACTATCGGGGACCATGGGTCTTGACCAAGCAATCGCAGGTCATCCCTGTTGTCAACAGGGTCTTTCACTCAAAGCTTCACATGGCGGAGCCATAAGCCCCTGCGCTGTGTCCACACTGCTGATTCCAAATGTGTGTTTTTGTATGGATCGGAAACTGAGGCATGAAATGTGACAAGAGCCATTAGGATAGACTGATGCTTAGAAACAAAACTCACAGTGCTGGTGTCTTTTTAGGGTAACATCTTTTACTTCATAGAAATAGTTATTATATAACCCTAGACTAGGGTTCCAGTGAATGCGTGTTCTCTAACAGAGTTAATTGAATATGGAATTTATTAAGTGTCTTTTTATGTCTACCTTTTTTGACACTTTTTCCTCCAGACTCCTACACCCAGATGATCTAGTGGGGGAAAACAATACAAAACAAACCCAGAGACCCTCTGTTTCTAGCTGCACAGCATATGTCCCCCTCATGGACAGGGTTTCCCATCTGTAGAAAGGTCTCTGAGGCCCCTTCCAGAAGTATTACAGGAGTCTCTGATTATCATTTAAAACCGTGAAACAAATCAACAACCACAAAGAGGAAACTGTGCTTCACCCAGAGCTTGGGGTGGAGGGTGCTTCTTCCCCTTCCTTTCCCATTCTCCCTGGGAAGATCCTCAAGCCGGCAGTCTGTGGTGCTGACCTGGAAAGTTCTGATTCCAGTCCAGTCGGACCTAGAGCCCCACCCCAAACCTCCTGCTTTCTGAGACCCCTGCTTCTCAGCCTGGGATGGTGCACTCCCGAAGAACTTCCCGTAAGAGCTCACCAGAGTGCCCATTCAGCTTCCGCGACAGGAGCATGTCCTCGGTGATATAGATGCACATGTCTGGGCTGACTTCCAGGGACTCTTCATTCATCCGCTCCAGGTCCCGGGGGTCGTCGACCAGCATCTCTATCTCTGACACAGAAGAAGGAAAAGGCATTTGGGGATACGAAGGGAAATGGACACCAGAATGCAAAGCCGTACTGTACTGTGAGGGAGGCTATGTGATTCCCCATATTTTAAAATAGATTTGCTGATGATAATCTACACTAGGAAATTCCAGGGACAATTCTCAGCTAGATGTATTCTCTTTTCTCACAGGATTGGTGTGTTACCGACATGTCTTCTTGTGCCATGATTTGTCAATTATTCTTTACTCTTTAAGAAAGCAGGAAAGAGAAAGGGGTGCCTGCGGGGCTCAGTCAGTTAACTGTCTGACTCTTGATTTCTCCTCAGGTCATGATCTCGGGGCTGTGAGATCGAGCCTGCATCAAGCTCCTCACTCAGCACAGAGTCTGCTTGTCGCTCTCCCTCTGCCCCACCCTTTACGCATGCTCATGCTCGCACACTCTAAAATAAATCATAAATAAACTCTTAAAAATAAAGAAAGAAGGAAAGAGCTCTACCACCTTGCTGAGATGACAGAGGGACAACTAAGACTGATGGGCTGTTTGCCTGAGGCCAGAGCACAATGAGTTGTTCGCGAGGATCCCCATTTTCCATAGGTGCCTACTCGTAAGGCATTGAAGGGACTTCATTTGAGATCCACACGAATTCTACAGTAACCAAGCCAAGTAAATGTGCTGCAGTTTTCCTTAATGAAGTCAGTCTCCTTTCCCCAAACCTGAATGTTACAGCACTTGAGGCAAAAAAATAAAAAAAGAGAAGCACACAAGGGCGCCTGGGTGGCTCAGTCGGTTAAGCATTTGCCTTTCGCTCAGGTCATAATCCTAGGTCCTCGGATCGAGCCCTACATTAGGCTTCCTGCTCCGAGGGGAGCCTGTTTCTCCCTCTGTCTCTGTTTCCCCCTCCCCTCTCTGTCTCTCACGAATAACTAAGTAAAATCTTAAAACAACAGCAAAAAAAAAAAAAAAAAAAAAAAAAAAAAAAAAAAAAAAAAAAAAAAAAAAAAAAAGAAAGAAAGAAAGAAAGAAAGAAAGAAAGATGCACACATACACTAAGTTTGTCTGATACAGTCTGGAGGTCTAGTTTTCTCTCCTTAACACAGAGCTAAGCAGCCAGGCGCTAACTTTCTATTATATTCCCAGAATTCCAGTTGCATAGGAGGAATTTAAGTAATACTTACTAAATAACCAATGGCCTGAGCTCAAATCTTTTTTTTTTTTGTCCCCTGCAAAAAGTTGAAGACATTTCTGTCACCATCATTGCATCTACTCTGCTGTCCAAATCAATGTCTATTTAACCTGGGAATCAGAAACGCAGACCTGAGCATTGCAGGCTGACTTCTGCTCTACTTCACAGAAACCGCTAGGACTCAGAAGCCACCGCCACCCCAGCCTGTGGCCACAACGGATCACCACTGGAGGAATGCTTTCTTCACCACACAAGCAAGTTCACCATATCACGGGGCAGGGAGGGGGCACGTAAGACCCCTCTCTTCTCTACCGGTCCTTCCGAGTGGCGCTCCGCACAGCACATCTCCAGAACTGGTAGTTGAAAACAATACCAGGCAGGACGAAGGAGGGGGCCAGAGCTGGCGGGGCAGCACCGCGAGCGGGGAGAGCCCTGGGGAGCCCTTACCGTCATCCTGCGAGTCCTCCTCCAGCCGGTCCTTGCCGCTGCTCTCCACTCCGGAGGTGTGCGAGCTGCCGTGGCTGGTCATGGAGCTGCAGGTTTTCAGCTTGCGGTGGATGGCGCTGCCGGAGTAGCTGTCCTCTGGCCCCGTGTCTCGGGGCTTGGTGTCCGCCTCGATGCCTGAGGTGTGGGAACTGCTGTGGCTAGCGGTGGAGTGGCGGGACAGGCGCTTGTGCCGGACGCTGCCCGCGCTGCTCCCGCTGGCCCGGGACCGCTTCTCCAGCTGGTCCACGTCAAGGTCCAGGCTGTCGCTGATGTAGGACTCCCGGTACTGCTTCTTCTCTGCGTGGGGAGGAGCACAGCGCATCGTTAGAGGCAACCAAGACAGAAGGAACGGCTGGTTGGCTTATATGAGGCTAAGAACCAGGGCGACTGTGCACCCAGAATGGAGGGGCTGGAGGCTGCTGAGGGTTGTGACAGGAGCACAACTTAAACAGACTGCAAATGAACAGAAACCAGGACAACAGACCTGAAAGAGTATTTACACCACTCCGAGAGTTTTTAGGTTTTAAAACTGAAAAAGTGCTCTTCGGAAGAGGGTTGCCAGGCGACCTCTGCTTCGCAAACCACTATGGGTCCACAGTGACATGGGTTCAGGAAGTGCGAATAAATACTCAGAAGTGTTTAGAGCCGTGGGACATCGCCATGACAGCCACTATTGTGATTTTGTATTATGCAGAAGTATCAGTTCCACAATGGATTAGACATTTTAAGATAACTTCAGAAGCACTGCTATAGAAGACTGTTTAAGAAATATAGTTATACTATTGGGCTCTCTGCTCAGTGGGGAGCCTGCTTCCTCCTCTCTCTCCCTGCCTGCCTCTCTTGCCTACTTGTAATCTCTGTCTGTCAAATAAATAAATAAAATCTTAAAAAAAAAAAGAAATATAGTTATACTAATTGCCATTGATTTTATTTATTCAGTTTGCCCCATTATTAGTTTAGTTCTGACTGCTGAATATAATTTAAAATAAAACTACTCTTCTGCAAATTTCTTCCAAAGAGTTCTAAAATTTAGTTTCTCATTAATGAAGACTCCTTTTCTCCATTTTGGGTGAACTACTGAGGCTTTATTATCTATTTGGAAAATACAGACATCGCTACTGGTTTGGTGATTTATACCGGGGTGACCTCTGACTGATAAAACTGTTCTTTCATAGGTCAGTGCCATTCTTTAACACAAAGATATATTAGAAAGACCCTTTTGTCAAATGCTTAACTAACCATTACATTAAAGCACCAAATCACAACTGAGTTGCAGGTATACAATTATACCCTTGTGTTACAGGTCAGAATTTTAAAACAGGGAAGTAGATCAGATTCTTTGTCTTCTTAATACAGATGAGAAATAACACATTAGAACAATGTTAAAGATGGCAAATGCACGCGGGAAATGTTAAATTGGTATTATTTCAGAAATTGGTAACTTGTAGACTAACTGGGTTCTCAGGGGGCCTACTGATGGATTTAATTGTCTTGTTTCTTGGTAAGTGAAAACACTTGTACTCCTGATGTCTAAATTCAACTCTGAAGTATAATCACCATGGGCTCCCCAGAGAGGAAGGAGCATCAGCAGAAAAAGAAGATGTTTTTTTCAGGAAGCAAAGTGCAAAAATGCTTGCAGAAGGCTTTGTGTACATTTTTGCGCTCTGGCCATTCATATCAATTCTAAGGAGTCCGGCTACACCACAACAGGGAGTACGTGTAGCCATACAGGAAGCAGACCGGGGCTGGAGACCAGAGCCCCACACACACATACATCTGAGACAAGTCTCACGAGCATCATCTACAACCCATCTTCTAGAGCTAGACCGGGTTCCAAAGATTCCTATTTCCTGAAGGCAACCACGGTTGAGAGGAAGATGGAGAGCTAACGGGGTGTGCAAAATTCTCATACAATTTCTGTTCACAGTAGTTTCAAAATCATAGCCATGGGGCACTGGGAAGGTGGAAAGCAAAGAGAAAATAGCTTTCTAAAAACTTCTTTAGGGTGCTGGAGTTCTAAGACAATTGGGAACTATGGTTCTAATAACTTAAAAGCTTTTCTACCTTTTTACAAATAGCCCTTTTACTCTCAACACTTCCCAGCACGTCAGAGTCAATCACAGTTACTCTATATTCATTAGTATACCAGAAGATAAGCTCTTGCCAACCTGTCCTCTACCTCATAGGAGCCTAGAGTTAATCTACTTCCTGTCAACTTATCAGAGCAGCCTCGGTGTTCTATGTGGCTGGCCAGTGTTCCCTTCTTAGGGCTGAAGCACTTAGATCCAGTGCAGACATTTAAGAAGTATCATACCACTCGGTTACTAACTGAAGGATATGTTTACATAATTCTGAAATTTATTTATTGCAAAATGCAACCTCTCGCCTCCCTAGTAATCAATGGTGTCAACAGCACAGATCATTAATGTGTTGGCGTCCTTTGTATTCCCTTTGTTGTAAAAGCCCAGAGACCACAAAGCTTTTGATACATGATTTTCGAACAGAATGCAGTCAGTGTGACCTCTTGACATAAGACCTAAAAACTAAGCTCTAACTGCTGAATAAAGTTGGGTTAAAAAATCTTTTTCATGACAAAAGCATTTCCTTTTTTTTTATACTTCTCTTTTAATGCTACGGAAGAATTCTTGTGATCATTTCCTATTATAAAATGCTAAAAGAGTATTTCAGACAAGGTGACTCTAAAGAAAAACACAGTCTCTTTTTGTGTTGAGCTTTTTGTTTGTTTGTTTTGCTAAACTAAGACTGGGAAAAGAGCTTTCTTGTAAAAATGATGAAGCCCTTAAGTGTGGATGAGATAAATGGAGTCAGGCCAAGACTGGCCCAGAGAAACTTAGTTCAGGCTTTCTTTAGACCTAGAAGAATCTCTAAGTAGAAGAAACTAAGAAACTAAATCTGGTTTAGAAAAATAAAGACAGATGTCCCCCCAGATCTATCTGTATTTATCCAAATAAAAAATCCAATTTACACCTTTATCATTTCTTCATTGCCCTCCTCATGGAAGCCCCCAAATAGCCACTTGGTACTATGCACGGTAAGAGAGAAACCCTGCCCTCTAAGAACTGAAAATTCTTTGTAATTTTACCTTAGAACCTATAAGGGAGGTTCGCGAATTCTCAGGATCTCAAGGGCTCCCCTTAAGGTCATCTAAATAAGAATGTACTAAAATGCTGGCGGCAAAGCTCACGGAATAACTCTCAATGTCCTACAAGCTGGCCATTTAGGAATGTGGCCAATTTGACAAATGATGGGCTCCACACGGAGGTCACCTACTCTTACAAGTTTCCTTGGTGCTTCTGTCCCATCTTCCTTCCTCCCGAGATTCATGTCAGCATTGGAGAGATGTGATCTGTTCTACCGATGAGTCATGGTGGGGAGAACTGGCTGTGTGGCCGCGGAGGAAGCCGGGACACTTGGCAGTGATGCCAGTTCTCTCCAAAGACAGAAGCAGTTTGGCGGGGAATGACTCATGTTCTAATGGCTGCTTACAAAGCAATAGCATCTCCGAACTACGTCTCATTCAGTTAGAGATAGCTTTTGGGAGAAATTGCTCAGATATGCAAACCGCTATAATGTTTTTTTGTTAAGAGGACAGGTGTATTTGTCGGGTTTCTGTGGGAAAGGTGGGGTCCGAGAGGTCAAAATTTATTTCCAACACGGACGCAGAATATGAATCTGCATCCAAATGTTCATGCAGATATCCTAGATCTAATCTAATTGAATTGTAAGAATTACCACATTAAAATAGGCAAATATGCAAACCAACATTTGGGGGGATTAGAAGCTGGAGTGTGTTAAGTGGAGACACCCTGGGGTGCCAGAGCTCAAGATGAAGGGTTAACCATCCGGTTAATATTGTAGAGCTCTTCCTTACCATGACTGGTCCCCTGTTTAAGGGGCCCCAAATGATTCACTCTCTTCTGCGTCTCAGCAAAGCCCCTGCAGGACTGGCTGATAAAATCCTTGAGTGAGAACTTCTTTCTCCTTTGTCATTCCTGCTCACCTAGACTGGGGGCCTCCTGGCAGTCTATGAGAGAGACTGGAGACATTCTGTCACCCACCTTTATTGTCACTCTAATCTAAGGAATAATTGCACTGGAAAAAATTCCAGATCCCAAGGTGCTCCGAGCTGCCAGTAAACCTTGGCCTGCACCTTCATGACATGGCTTTCTGTAACCATCTTCAAGGCAAGTGTGGGGAAACTTGAGAGACTGTACCCAGGGACAGCTGAATGACAGGGACAGCCTCAGGTCTTCTGGACAGGTGCTGCAGCTGGTAGGCCTCAAGGCTACCCCTGGTCTTCCAGGACAGTGAGGAGAGGCAAACAGTAATGTTGCTCTGAATCTAAGAGGCCCAACCCTCGCATCTTATTCTTCAGGGCTCTAGATAGTAAAGGGCCCCAGGTGGCAAAGGCATCACTGGCTGCCCTGCCCAAGACCCCGCCATACCTTCATTTTCCTCCAGCTTCCGGATGTGGCGCAACACGGGCTGCAGATTCATGTAGAGACGGTGGCTGTTGCTCAGGAGCTGCAGCAGGTGTCGGGAGCGCATGGGGCATCCTGTGTAGTAGATGAGCTTCCTGGCTGAGGGGAGGCCATCGGGCAAGATCTCAAATTTCTTACCCTGTGGAGTGAAAGCACACATCGGATTTGGGAAGAGAAGTCTCTTGTTTGCCAAGGTCCCCTTCATTGTCTTCTTACTAAGGAAGACTCCAGACTCAGAAATAGATGTAGAAAGCTCCATCCAAAATTCACTCAGAGACAAATTATTGTTTTTCTATTCAAAAATGCCACAGGACTACGTTTACCAAAAATTCAGGGAAGTGTCTAGCCAGGGTCTTCTGGTAAACACTGACTGGGAATGATAGTTAAGGAGTATCTTTGGTTTTTCTGGCTAATGGGGCCGTTTATATGATGGAGAAAAGAGGGGCCCATCATGGAAGCATCTTCTAATGCAATTCCAACACCCTAATTCAGCAAACAAGATGACAAATTCTAGAAGCATAATGCATTCACATATTTGTTAAACACTATGTACCAAACACTCTGCTAGTCACTGAGAAAATGATAGGGGGTAGGACAGACAAGGTGCCTACGTGCCTACCTTCACAGAGATATGTTCTGGTGGGAGAGACGGTACATAAACACATAAAATTAGTTTGTCATAAACTCCGGGGAGGAAATAAGGAGTTAAGAGAGCAAACACTACAAATTCCTATTTAGGGTTAAGAAAAAAAAAAAGGAAAAACTTCTTCAGCTGGATCAAAGAGGGAGGCTGGGGTGGGGGGCCGCGGGGGAGCACCTGGCTGACTCGGTCAGTAGACCATGGAACTCCTGATCTCAGGATTGTGAGTTCAAGCCCCAAGCTCCACTGGACATACAGAGTCTTTAAAAAAAAAAAGGGGAGGGGGAGCTGGAAGCTAGAGGGACAGTTACAGGGATGAGAAAAGAAGAGATAGAAATAGTTTAAGTATCTCTATCAGTAGAGATATAAGGAATCTCTCTTTCTTTAAGCCTGGGATCATTAACATAAAGTTCAGTAATGTTAAGTTGAGGAGGAGAGTTTGGCAAAGTTTCTTATAGTCATTGGATATTATAAATTCCTTCACCTTTCCTAGTAACGAATACGGCAGCAGGCCTGCAAAGGAATATTCCAAACAATTCTCAGCCAGAGGGGAGAAGTAAAGCAAAGCGGGGAGGCATCTTCCAACTATGCACTTCAAGTTAATACAAAACAATATGGCTTTGTGTCTCTCAGTTGGGGATGGAGTTTTCACCCCTCAACTTTTCATTTTAAAAGAACCACCGGCGGATCCCAATGCTAGGATGGTAGTAACTGTCACTTAATGAGCAGTAGGCAGGTATTAACTCATTTAATCCTCACAATAAGCCTATGGGGGAGGACAAAGTATCCCCAGTTGGGAACAAAGAAACCAAGGCACACAGGTTAAGTAACTTACTCAAGGCCCTACAACTTGGGCAGGAATGGGCTAGCCACGAGAAGAATCATCTGGGAAATTCATCAGAATAGATGCCTTGTTCCCAACCCACATCCACTGAATCAAAAATCTCAGAGGAGCACGACGAGACCCAGAAATCTTTATCTTAAGCTCCTCATAACGCTGATGCACAATTCAATTCAGGAACCACGGAGTCCAGGACCCTTAAAGGACTCAATTTCATAAATGCATTTTATTACTACTCAATTTGGGACATGACAGGGACAACTGGGGTAATAATTTTCTCATTTTCATTTGCTCAGATCCTTTCACAAAGGGCCTGGATGAGAGAGACCAAGTGAGGAGGAGGACAGGCCCCATTCGATGTATGAATAAAATGGAATCAGACTGAAGTGTGCCCAAGTAATTAAAATAATGTAGAGTCAGGAACAGATCTTTTGACTTCACAGGGCAGTGTGGAGTCAGTGCCCAAATGCTATATGGCAATACAGCCCTTTATTTATATAGGCCATCTTCCTTATGGGAGGGAAGCACACGTGTACAAATCCTTATTGTCCTACTTTCTTTGGGCATTTTTTCCAACAATTTCTGAACAAAGGAAAAAATATGGATTTTAATGACCACTAGACATACATATTATTAACTATAATTCTTTGAACCTACCAAAAACCAGATATAGCTGGCAAGGTAGAGAAACAGCTGGGAAAAATCATGAATTTGCTCTTACAACGAAAAAAGAATACTATTCTCAATATTCTAAAAATAACAGCGTTTCTCCTATTAAGAACTGTAGACCTTTCTTTGTAATGATGAGTTTCAAAGAAATAGATATGAATAGAAACATCTTGTTACCATTCTTTATTCTCTGCTCAAAAGAAGCAACTTCCAAAAGAACTGGTGAACCCCCATGCTACGAGTAATTTATCCTGTGATTATGGCTTTCTGTTTTCTGATCCCTTTGCTTTTAAAAACAATTCTGTTTGATAAACTCATCTTGTACATTCCCCCACTACACTTCTTCTGTAACTAGAGTAACTTAGGATAGCGTAGTGGGGACCAGACCCACAAATTAAAATTAGTAATTCCTTTGCTGTAAGATTCTTTAATTTTAGGTTCACTCTTGGTGAGTGGCAAGGATTAAAGCACATACAAGAAGAATATAAGAAAGCTAGTTGTCTTCTTTTGACAACTTTTTAAAAATACCAACTTTTTTGCCTGGGACAGTATTATTTTTAAAAACAAAACAAAAGAGGGAACAACAAAAATCCACAAAAACAAACAACTGGGCAATTTTTCTTTACTCAGTTATTTTAAACTTACCACAAACACCAACTTCCCAACATTTGTCCAAGGGAAATCATAAAGCAATTGCTTCTCTTCATCTAAATTCTGTGGGAAAATTATAATGCACACAGAGTTACGGAGGAAAATGCCAGACACTCTACAATGGCTCTATCTTCTCTCCGGGAAAACTAAAATACAGTAATTAAACTCTGATAGGGGTCCTCAACTCTCTTTGGAGATGTTCAGATAACAATAAAAAAATTAGTGACATAAAACTGTAGCTCTAGGTTCCTGAGTGAGTGCATTATCTGGCCTTTTAAGGCAATCTTTTCCCTTTGAGCCTGTCCCTAAATTTAAATAAAAAGTCCAAAACTCAGGCATTCAAGAGGTGAGATAAGGCACTTAGACTTTCATAACTGGGTATTTGCCTAAATCAAAGATAAGAGAACCTTATATTCTCCTTGGTCTCACAGAAAGAGGCATTCTCTCTCCCCTGTTGATGGCTGCAGTATAACACTACCCCACTTGCAAGAACCTGAGAGGTATTACTTATTCAAGCGACAGGCTTTATCAGAAAAGTATAATGGAAATGAAAATGTCTGGCCTGGCACTGTATTAAAATGTCTTTTTTCTTTACAGTTATAATGCTCCAGAGGATAAAAGAGAATATTTGAAATCCATAACGACAAAGAAGAATGTCTGGATATTAATGATCTATTAGTGATGAAATTGGGTCAATCTTTGGCTTATTCTTTTCTGTTCTGGAGGACTTACTACTGTCGAGGTTTGGACTGTATCACTTTATCTATCCTACTTCATCCACATCTAGAAGAAAAATAGGAAGCAATGGCCAGAAATGAACCAGTGAACCTATCAAAGGACCAGACAAGAGCACTGTCAACATGAGACATAGTAGATACCGTATGACACTTATTTCTCATTTACAAACCTGAAAAATCTGTATTCCCCGCATGGTCAATCCAAGGGTCAGAGAAGCTTCAATTTCCCTTTTATCCTACAGAAATAAGATCACATGAATAAGTATGTTTTTCTTGTATAATGGACAACTAAGCAACAAAGAAGAGAAACAGAAGGAGATATCCCAGGATTAGAAAGTTTTTGACTTGGGGCGCCTGGGTGGCTGAGTGCGCTAAAGCCTCTGCTTTCGGCTCAGGTCATGATCCCAGGGTCCTGGAATTGAGCCCCACATCGGGCTCTCTGCTCCGCGGAGAGCCTGCTTCCTCCTCTCTCTCCTGCCTGCCTCACTTGCCTACTTGTAATCTCTATCAAATAAATAAATAAATAAATAAAATCTTTAAAAAAAAAAAAAAGTTTTTGACTTAAAATAACTTTGCTCATTTTTCTGCATCCCTACTTTAAGATTTAAGAAAGTCTTGAGTACATATTAAATAATGTTATATTCTACTTTTTAAGCCATTGAGATTTCAGAATTAGTATTGTCACTATATCATATAACACTCATATTTGATAATATTCTAAATATTTACATTATTGAAACTCTGATAAACAAGACTATTTTGCCCCTTATCTTTTTTTTTTTTAGTTTTCTACCTTTTCTCAGATATTAGAATTTTTTTTTTTAAGATTTTATTTATTTAGCAGACAGAGATCACAAGTAGGCAGAGAGGCAGGCAGAGGCAGAGGAAGGGAAGCAGGCTCCCTGCTGAGCAGAGAGCCCAATGCGGGACTCGATCCCAGGACCCTGGGACCATCACCTGAGCCAAAGGCAGAGGCTTTAACCCACTGAGCGACCCAGGTACCCACAGATATTAGAATATTGAATACAATGTTATAACTATATTCTGAGATGCACTAGATTTTATAGGTTTCAAACTGTGTAACCGTCCAGCTCTGAAGCCAAAATCAGAGGCAGCCTAATACTGAAGGCTGTCATTTCATGAGGAGAAAAGGCTGTATGTAAAGGCTTTATATTTAGTTTGGAAAGAAAATACTTATTTCTAAGAAATTCAATTATCACTTGCCAATACAATATACATTCTTTTTTTAGCTTTACTTAAATTCATTTAATTAATATATATTGTATTACTAGCTTCAGAGGCAGAGTTCAGTGATTCATCACTTACATATAATAAGATATCCATTCTATCAGCTAAACCATAAACTATAAAAAATAAACTACAGGGACGCCTGGGTGGCTCAGTTGGTTGAGCGGCTGCCTTCGGCTCAGGTCATGATCCCAGCGGCCTGGGATCGAGTCCCACATCGGGCTCCTTGCTCAGCAGGGAGCCTGCTTCTCCCTCTGCCTCTGCCTGCCACTCTGTCTGCCTGTGCTCGCTCTCTCTCCTCTCTCTCTCTGACAAATAAATAAATAAATAAATAAATAAAAACTTAAAAAAAAAAAAAAAAACTACAATGAGCATATGGGGAAAAATTCCTGAAATGGTCTCTGAATTTTAAATGTATTCTGAAATTGGGCCACGTCTTTTAAGTGCTTATCTGTAATAATGGGATATAGGTATGAAGTTCCAAACAGAATATAAATAAAATTACTCAGTGACCAAAATATTTTCATATGAGATTCTTTAATAAAAATAAATGAGTCTGTTTAGGGCCTGTTTTCCCATGAACACGGGAAGAAATGTATTTAGAAAATGCATCCTTGTCTGGCATAGTAAAGACAAGACGTGGCCTATTTTCACTATTTGGGCTGTTTTCTCCAACTCATATGTTTTTACATCAAGAAAGGCACATACAGTATAGGTTTAACAGGAAAAACCAATCTATTACTGTGAGTTTAGGACAATTTCCTCTTCAAGGCTACTCTGATTGCTTCCTGAAATAAGACTGTGCTCATAAAAACTCTGGCTGGGCGGGCACAAGGTGTGTTACTGTGAAAGGGACTCAGGAATTTCTTTTCCCAGAATGTTGCCTGTCCTCTCTCTACTTTGTAATTTCCACTTTACAAGCGGGTCTTAAAAGTGAAGCAGTTTTAATAGCCACTTGATTTCTCTAAAGAATGAGAACTCTGCCCAATATCTGTTTCCCCACTTCATTCAGTTATATTATTATTAATTATCTTGTTTTAAGCAGGTGAGAGGATCATTTTCCATGCCATACAGAAGTACCACATTGTAAACCAGTAAAAGATTAATTTTTACATGAAAAGTAAGTTGGGGATATTTACTTTACTAAAGGATTCTTAACAGGATTCTTTAAAATACTAAGTTCCCCTATCAAAAAAGAAGCAGTTGGTGTTTACTGAGCACTGATTAATGTGCGACACATTCCACCTGGTCATTTCAGATTCACTATCTCACAGAATTTTCCCAACCTTGTGAATTGTATAGAACCCTAGATGGTCGAGGATTAGAGTTATATTTGCCTAGGATCCCATAATAGTGGTGATGTAGGGTTTCTGATATCTGACTCTAAAGCCACATTTTTCCTTATACACCATTCATGGTTCCAGTACATTTTAAAATACAAACTGATCATCAAATGTCATTTTCTCATATACACTGAGGTGTCACAAATGAAATCTCTTAAGGAAAAAAAGAAATAATAACAGGAATTTGGCCAAAGAGATCTTATGGAACTCAATTATGCCTCTCAAGGGTGACAGGACATTAATGATGCATCTCTTGGGCATGGAAGCAAGAAAAAAAAAATTCTTTGGTACCATATTAAGTTTTCTGACCCAGTCAGGGAGATTATTCAGTAACACAGCCAAACTACAGTCCAGCCTCCATTGGTCCGGTTATGCTAATCTTACCACAAAGGGTACAGTAGTAAGAAAAAGCCTGACAGTAACAGTGATGAGCTAACAGCTGAACATCAGGCTTAACAAGTGCTGGGCACTGTTTTCAACACCTTTTATCCATAAATTCTTCTAGTTGGGCAGACCTGGGTTGAATCCTGGCTCTGGCACTTGCTAGCTTCGTGTTCTTTGGTCTGTTTCCTCTTCTGCAAAATGAATATCACAGTTTCTATCTTACAGAATTGTGAGAATTAAAAAAAAAAAAAAGTGTGCCCCAAGGAAACAATACTCAATAAACATTAGCTGTTGTGGTGGTTCTTATTCGTGGATACAATGCAAGTATGGCTTCACTCTGAGGAATATTAAAAATTACTAATCAAATAAGTTGCAAATGTTAGTCCCCAAGGCAGACGTGCAGATTTGGAAAAGAAAAAAATAAACTATTTCATAATCACTGAAAAGCCAGATTCATAATCTGAAGCCACTTGTTATCTCAATATTAGAACCATTGAAGAAAAAAGATTCCATTGTGCTTCCAGGCCTGAGAAAAAGCATCATTAACTCTGAGACTGACCTATGAGAACAGTTCACCTGAAACTTTTTTTTTTTAAAGCCCTTTAATGGGGCACGTGGGTGGCCCATTAGTTGATTAAGTGTCCAACTGTTGGTTTCAGCTCAGGTTGTGATCTCAGGGTCAGGAGATCGAGCCCTGTGTATGGCTCCATGCTCAGTGTGGAGTCTGCTCAAAATTCTCTCTTTCTCCCTCTCCTCTGTCCCTTCTCCCACCCTCATCTGTGGGCCTGTGTGCTGTCTCTCTCTCAAATAAAATTTTTTAAAAATTACATATAAAAAGGCCATTAAAAAATGAAATGACAGGGGCGCCTGGGTGGCTCAGTGGGTTAAAGCCTCTGCCTTCGGCTCAGGTCATGATCCCGGGGTCCTGGGATCGAGCTCCGCATCGGGCTCTCTGCTCAGCGGAGAGCCTGCTTCCTCCTCTCTCTCTGCCTGCCTCTCTGCCTACTTGTGATCTCTGTCTGCCAAATAAATAAATAAAATCTTTTAAAAAAGATAAAATGAAATGACAAATTTTAATAAAAGCTTCTTCTAATCAAGAAGGTATTTTTTTGCTCAGAAGCTGTAGACACACTACAGTTCTGTACCTTATACAATCTGTAGTAATGCACGGCAACGTCATCCAGTCGGACGGCCTCTTTGATGTATTTAAGATGAGCCTCAGAAGCTGTCAGTGCAAACTGATCTTTGTGCATGTTTGGAATGTGCTTCAGGATGTAGTCCTTCCCTCTCTTGGAAACAACCTGTTGGAATACAATGGGTATGCAATGCAACATTTGTTGGAAGGATGGAAGTCCTACCCGCAGCCCCAAAATGATGAAAGGACAAGAACCTAAAATAGGCCATGTAAACTGGCTAATTTCCAGTAGGAAATTTCCCACTTTTCATTCCGTTTTCACCATCTGTTATGTTACTAGGCTGAATCAGCTAATACTAGAAGCTACAAAGTCAATTTAGCTGTAATACTGCATATCTGAGAAGAAAAATCACAAGAAATGAGAAAAATATGTTCTCTTGGCTTTAAACTCACCAAGAGAAAAAAAAAACATGCAAACTTGCGAAATTTTGTACACATCACTGTTTATACTTGCAAAATGACTGGTACCGTGAAATACATTGACTGTCAACATTATCTTCAGGTTCTGGATCCTACTTTACTCTTCTAAAATTACAGCCACAGAGTGGGAGGTTCTAAATGTTAATCCAAAGAAGGCAGGGGACTGAGAGGAATTCTCCGAAACATTTTTGGTTTTTGCATAAAGCGCTGATATGAACACTCAATTTGAATACTTGTGAGAAAACAATTTCATTCAAGCATTCATTACAATTCACCATGGCTCAGGTTTTCATGGGACAGTAGCCTGAGCCTTTAAATGCCCCAAATATATAGTAGCCAGTAGCTGCAGACTAAGAGAAAGGTGGCTGATAGTTCAATGAAGATTATAAAATATGGAAAGAATTATGTGAAGACAGCAAAAAGATTAGTGCTTAAAACCATCAGAATACGAAAATTAAAGAATTTTTAGATTGAAAACGTTTTTACAGATACTGACATGTTTCTTCCTACTGAATGAACATGATCAATTACTGGGCCATTTAAGAGGTTTTGCTGAGAACTCAAAGAGTTACAGATTTTTTTCCTTCTAGACTCCTTTTACATGGAGATCACCTAAGTGAGCATTTGTCAAACTTTCTCTGGTCAAAGAACACACAGAAAATAGTATTTGTAAGGGCACTGAAGTAGGTGGCTTTGGTGATCCCAAAGATTGAAGGAACTCGGATCTCAGTACCCTGGAGGCTGTGGCGCCCTGATGGGGAGCTCGGATTTAAAGGACCAAGATTCAGTGAGTACCTGACAACAACTAGGCAATGAAAATATGGGCTAATCAGAGACACTGATATGTAAAAGCTTGACACCTTTTGTGGTTTCTCTTCAACAACTGGAGCATTGTTAATCTGTCCACAAAAACTTACATGGAGCACCTCACTCTGAAATGCTGAAGAAACAGTAAAGATGACGTTGTGCCTGTCCTTTAGAAGATACTAAACAACAGTTCACTTGAGACAAAAGATAAACAGATCATTTGAAAAGGAGATGCAAAACATTCTGTCAAGAGTCTTACAGAGCCGGGGCGGGAGAGCGGGGGTGGTGGTGTGTGTGAGGTGGGCATGATCTAACTTTTTACAGAGTAATGTTTTTCTCCGTCCAAAGGGAAGAAGATGGAAGCTTGAATAAGAAGTAAGAAAGTAAAGACAATGCAAATGCTAAAAGCAGGCCAGCAACTTCCAAGTTGCACCCTATTTAGGACGGAGAGCAATCTTCCTGCCTGTTAACTCTAAGGAGCAGATGAGCTGTATCCAGAGATCATGTGTACAGTGCTCTCAAGTGTTAAATTTATATTTGGGCATCATGAAAGGTTTTCCTGGCCACAAACATCTGGGTTCCCATTTCTTGAAGCAACACGAGTAGCAGCATAATGGACTAGAAATGTGCTAGAGAAAACACTTTAAAATTTGAAAACAGTGCCTACCCAAGAAGGGAAGTAAGCCTCTGGCTCAAAGTATTTTCCATAGTGCTTATTCCTTTTGAAGTTCCCAAGATCAGCCTGCAGGGCAAAGGCTGCCAGCAGGAAATAGGCCTCTTCTCGGAGCACACACTGAGAATGAAGCACTTGTTTTCTCAGGTGCCAGTAATAATAGTATCTTGCTGCTCTGTCACTGGGAAAATAAAAGAAAACAGAACTCACATTTGATGGAACAATCTGATGGCATGTAAACAGAACCCAAATCCTGCTATCCATCTGGTGACAAGAGCTCTTCTGTTTCTGCTCCCTCTTCTTCCCTCCCCCCAATCAACTCCTTGAAAAAAAGGGGGGAGGGTTATAGCTAATACCTGATTGCTGCCTCACCCAGGTCACAGGGAGGCAGAACTCCAAGTTAGACTACCCAATGGCAAACATCCCATTTCCAGAGGCCTATAACATTTGATTCATTCAGAGAATGGAAACAAGGTCTGAATCATTCCACTCCAATATGGTAAACATTTCACTGAACAAGGATTAGTATAGAAGCCTAGGCATTTGTTGTCCACATTAAAATTATTTTGCTGTAATAATGCTACACATATGTCATAAACAAGGACAAATCTGAAGGGATAATCCTGGCTCTAATGTTTCGCTGTTCTGTTTTGGTTTAGTTTACAAGTACTCTAAGGCCTTTTTAAAAATATTTCTGTTTATATGCCCATTTAAAAAAAATTTAACTCTACAGTTTTTTTTTTCTTTCTCTGAATGAACTGGAAAAAAAAAGCTTGCCTTAAATCTTTTTTTTAAAGCGGATGTTACTTTATGGGTGTGGTTTTATAAGCACATGTTATGACAATCATGATGTTCCTCACAAATGGAAATACTAATAATGCACTCATTACAATCTGTTGAGGTCAGAAATAAATATAGTTCCCATTAAATACATTGAGTAAGAAGTGCTAACTGGGGGGAAACATGGTCAAGCTCCAAAAAATGTCAGAGGCAAATGGGATGCCTTGTGATCAAAGTAAAAATTCAAGGGGAAAAAAAAGTGTGTGTGTGTGTGTGTGTATGTGTTTAAGGAGTTTATCTGCCTTCCTATTATTTTAGGTCGAATGTTTACCTGAGATTCATAGCTCATTAGCTGATGACAATAAAAACATGGGTTGATTTCAACTAAGATGGTGTTTAAGTATGAAAAGTTTAAAAATAAGGCATTTATGTAACTTTCCCCGCCTCAGGACAGAATACTTTTCAGAGCACTTCTTTTTATAATGCTGACCACACAGTGTTTGGACTAGTTCATCCCTGGGGAAAAGGACAGAAGTACATGGAGAATTAAACATTCATTAGTCCCAGAGGGTTAATTAGTGGCTACATAACGTATTTTACTTCTTTTCAGCACATTCCACACTTAGTAGGTAAAATGAGTACAAATTTTACATAAACGTGGAATAACTAAAAAAGTTTCTTAGCCTTTTAAAAAAATTATTTACGGGTTAATATTTTTTACTGTTAAATTTACAATATTGGTATTACAAAATACAAATATTAAGAGTGAACTTCACATATAACTCATTAGCCAAATGTATCTGTCTCTTTTACATGGCATTTCTCAGAGTTTAAAAATAAATAAGTAAAACAGAGTCCACATTTCCAGTATTTTCTATGGGCCAACAAAACCACCACCTCTGAAAGTTTCTGGCACTGAACCCTCCTATACAAGTGATAAACTGAGCTTCTGAGATGGTAAGTTCTGGGTCTGTATCGTGAGCGTAGTATTGTTCACGCACCCACTTCCGGAAAAAGAATCAGTCACCTGCCCTTGCCAAACTGCATCTAGGATTCTCACAGGAGAGCTCCAGTGGGTGTAATCTTAGCTTTAAAGCTACTGCCAACAACAGAAGCAAGACCCCAAAAGTGAAAAGAAAACCAGGCTGTACAAATACCATGAGAGTTCTTGCTTGCTTGCCCTACTACTCCCCACCCTACCCCCAGAAAAGAATATAATCCTTTAGTTTTTCTATTCTTCACAAAAATGCTAGTTCCTTCTCGAATGAAGTATCTTTTTGTTGACTGATTTGTTATCAAAACCGTGGAGTATTGAAAATGTGCGGCAGTGATATTATTAACATTTTTATCGATAGTCCATCACTCATTCATTCAACAAATATTTATTCAGTGTCTACTGAACCTCTGTTCTGGGAACTGAGGATACATAAACGTACAAAAAGATTTTTTTTTTTTAAATTCCTGCCCTTTGGAATTTTTATCATAGCAGTTGGAGACAAACACACGCAGGGACTTTATTCATTATGTTAGAAGGTGAGTGTTGCAGGAGAGTAAAGGTATAGAATTCCTGTCCTCATACCTGATCAATCTGCCATTTTCCACATAGTACTGTACACGGAAGTGAATGATCATGGGAGGTCCAAATTGGTCAATACCCTAAAACAAAGACACATAAAAAAAACAAGCTATTTTTAGTTACTACAAGGGGTTTCCAAATCAACAAAATACCATTATTTACAAGACAGTTTTTAAGTCTTGAAAGGTTTTATCTACTTCTAATGGGGGGGGGGCGTGGAGGCTGGCAGAGGGCAGACAACTGTCTCATATGGATGGATACCAAGTTCATGCAAACCTGGGAAGTTATAAAGCATCATCATGTATCTGATACTCATTCACCGTAATGCCAATGACAACATAAGAGAAGATAAAAATAAATACCAGTGGAAATTTCTAGTTGAGATCCAGCTCCTCTCCCAGCTCTATCCCCTGTAGTGACCATTTGCTCCTCATTACAAATGTTCTCTTGTTCCTCTGACATTCCACATACCAAATTCTAATATGCTGTTTGTTTATTTAGGCTTTAATGTGCCTTACTTTGTAGTTGGCTTTCAAGAAGCCTTCCCGTTTATCCCAAGAATTCTTAAAATACAAATTGGAGGATCTAGGATTAGACACTAGGGATTTATTCCTGATTTACTGCTGATTTACTAGGATGATCCTGGAAAACACTAGGTAAACTCCCTGTGAACAATCTCCCACGTAAGTGGAATTGATGTTTACTAAATAAAGACACCACCAGAACAAAAAGTAACAAAGTACCAAAGCTTAGTAAAAGTAGATTAAAAAATTATGAATAACTTCTAGAACATCAGTTTTGACAGCTAATAGAGTCACAAAAGAGGAGCAAGCATTTTTTCCATGGTTTTCATTTCAAAGCATTATCCCCAAATTACCACAAAGTTATTATCCAACATTATTTAAGAGATATCTTTTTTTAAAAAAGATTTTATTTATTTATTTGACAGAGAGAGTGCACACAAGCAAGGGGAGTGACAGGAAGAGGAAGAGGAGAAGCAGCCTCCCAGATGAGCAAGGAGCCAACCTGGGGCTCCTTGGACCCTGGGATCACCACCTGAGCCTAAGGCAGACACTTAAGTAGCTGAGCAACCCAGGCACTCATATATAAGCAGAGATCAAAAATCTACTGTTATATGCTATAAGCTCCTAATACTTCATTAACATGCCATTGTGGAACTTAATTATTCATTTCCCTTTCCTATTCTCTACTTCATAATATTTTTATGAATTAAAAATTTTAAATTTAGTATTTTTCTAATGTATAACAGCTAAAATAAACCCTTTAAAAAATCAAAATAATTTTGCTTATAAATGTAATCTCACCCAAGTGACTTCGTATTGTCGTACCTTGCTGGCCTCTTTCTTCCATTCTTTTGGACAATACTTATACAGCTTTTGTGACAACTCCATATAGACATGTTCATTATCTGCACATTAAAAAAAGAGACAAGATGACAAAGAAAAGATTTAAAAGAAAAGAATATACACAAAGACAGGTTTTTGTTTTTTTTTTAAAAAGCCTCAAGATTTGTAAATGTGTTCTGAAGTCACACAGTACCACAAAAACTCAACAAGATACTAAAAGACAAAAGGTTGGCTAGACATTAATGAGCTTTTTTATGAATTACTTTGCATTTTCAATACAGAACACATACTATTAAAAATCTGTAATATTTAGAAGAAACATTAGCTTCCACCTCCTGTTTTTACTTAGTTTCTATGGTCATCCTAATGCACAAACTTCCAGCACTGTGGGATTCCTTGCTCTTAGAGAAACATGCTTTTGTTGAGTTCACAGAGTATTATCATCACAGATGCAGAATAATGAAACAGGGCAGAAACACCATCCTAACTGCTATGTAAGAAATTAGGGGACATTGAGAATAAGTACCTATTTCCAAGTGAGGGGGCCTGACCCACAATTTGTGAACAACAGCCTTTAACACTATCGCTTCTCTGTTCTCCACTATAACACAGCCTGATAAAATGGCAAGCCATTGCTCTCACTGCCTTTGGGATTGGTCCTGTGGAATGAGAAGAATCTCATGCAAAAAAAGAATGCCAAAGTGTTTCCTCAAGGGGATGATGTTCTTAAGATGAGCAGAAACTATGATTGTTGAAAACCCATGTAAAAATGATCTGAACATGTGAAGACAAGCTGGTAAAAATATTACAAATTTTCAGATTTCCCAAAGAAAATCTTTTAAAAGAGATACTTCACAACAAAACCCTTCAGCATTCCTATCTCATACAAAGTTTTAAGTCTTCTTTTTTAAAGATTTTATTTATTGGGGCACCTGGGTGGCTCAGTCATTAAGTGTCTGCCTTTGGGTAGGGTCATGATCCCGGCGTTCTGGGATCAAGCCCTATATCGGGTTCTGTGCTCAGAGGGGAGTCTGCTTCTCCCTTCCAGCTCCTCTGTGCTTGTGTTTCCTCTCGCTATCTCTCTCTCTGGAAGGAGAGGGGCAGAGGGGGAAGGGAGGAGAGAGAATCTGAAGCAGACTCCCTCCTGAGCTCGATCCTACAACCATGAGATCATGACCCAAGCCAAAACTAAGAGTCAGCAACTTAACTGACTGAGCCACCTAGGCCCCCAAAGTTTTAAGCTTTCTTTCTTTTTTTTTTTTTTTAAAGTTTATTCCTTTTTCTCTAACCACCACTAAGTGAGTATGCTCATGGAAAGCACTGCATAAAAATGTAGTGTGTCTCTTTGACTACTCCCAGGATAACAAGCCTGACCACATTGTCACTCCTGACTGAATGCTGGAGGGGGACGGGGGTTGATTGAAAAAGAGCCCTAAGACAAGAGGAAGGGTTGAGCTACTGTTTATAAATGGCATATTAATCCAATCAATTTGAATGAAAGGGATAGGGAAAAGGTCCCAGGGACAAAAAAGGTGCTACTTAAATCCACTTGTCAGATCAACTAAAATTATCTCCCATCTCTCATATGCCACCAATTAACATGAAATGAACAAGACCAGAAAACCTTCCTATTGAATAGGATTTGAGTTTGGCTTGAGCTGCCATCTGAGGAAGGAATATAATAAACAGAACTGAGACTGTTCACCGTGTAATAGCACATACTTTTAAACTACCACCACATCTCTACCATCTGACTGTTTGAGCGTGGCCTTATATTTTAAGAATTCAAGAGCACATATCAAAATCTGACAAAGCAGGTGAAGCAGTAATATCCAGTTGACAGGTGAGAAAAGTGAAGTCAAGAGAAGTCAAGTGATATTTCTAAAGCCACACAGCTAGCTAGCGGTAGAACCAGAATTAGAACCAGGTCATCTGATTTCCTTTTCCAATGTTCTTTCGCCACACTACAATCTCTCTTTTAAAAAAGGTATCTTAAAGACTCTCATTCTGAAATCTAAGGAAGCTGTAAACTGGTTTTATTAGACTGACTTGTTGAACGACACAGACCAACAGTCTGGCTGTTGTCGTAGAATTAAAAGAATCAACTTTGAGTTTAGAATAAAAGGAAAATTTTTTAGAATCTATAGGGCATCGTATCTCTCCTGGGCCCTTCCTCAAAAGAGTGACTGAGGGATACACTGATAGAAGAATGCACTGATAAAAGGATGGGGCTGAGCATTTGTGGTTTTATCACTTTAACTATTACAGGAAGAAACTGAAGAGCAAATGGTGGATTCATTGGTTCTTGAGGTGCCCCCCTGCTCCATGCTCTCCGGCCTCTCCTAAAAAGACAACTGAAAATGGTTCACATTTTGGTGGAGAAGGGCCTTGTTTATCAGCTGATCATGACACACTTTCCCACCTGGCAGATCTAAGCATTTTATGGTACTAACCAGATTCTCAACATGTCATAAACCTTAAATTTAAACCAATTTCAGTAGAATATGATCCATAAAGTATAAAATATAATTAAATATATTTCATTAAAAAAAGTATTCTTGAAAAACTGAACAAAGATATAAAAGATATATCTTTTGATATAAGACTAGAGAAATTTTAAAAAGTGATTTGAAAAAAAAAAGCTCATAAGGAATGGTTGTAGGTAAATTCTAGTAACTTAACTTAAGATATTATGGGGGTGGGGTGGGGAAGAGGCTTGTATTGAGCCCTTTATGTGGAGAAAACCTTCACAGAAAATATACAGAAGAAACTGATCCCTTATCTCCATGTCATATAGTCTAATTGGAAAAAGAGAAGGTGTGAAGAGGGAAAAACAGAAAATAGGAGCAAATTAGTAGATCACTTTGTTATACTATATAGTCAACAGTAAGAGAACTTGAAGAGTTATTTTCTTATGCCTAAACGCTTTAATGTCAAAAATCATAAAAGAAATTATAAAAACACTCAAGAAATTGCCTACTAGCTCCAGCTGCTCCCTGAGTGCAAGGAAACAAAAACCAAGCTTGGTTCATTAAAACACAAAAGAATAAACACAAAATCTAGATTCCTACAAAGGAACCCATTTTTAAGTTCAAACTATAATACATGGCCTAAAATACTAAATCTTTAAAGAAATAGATCAGTTAAGATTTAAAAAATGAATACTAGACTAAAAATAATGACCAGCTTATGGGTATTTTGATAATCACAATCTTATCACAATGTGCCTAAATTAAGTTACAGCTATAAAATATCATTTCCTCAGGGATAGTTGGCTGAATTCTATCAGAGATGGGACTAAGACCTACTTTGTATAACACTGAGTCCAAACAGGTGACAGTCCTTTAGCCTGAGTAGGTCACACACCTGAACCAGCAACTGGTGACACAGAATTTTAACCTGTAGAGAAAAAAACAAAACAAAACAACACAACACAACTTGAGATAGCAAGCAAACCAAGCCCACTCACTGAGCCACAATCAGGCAATTTGTTTTTTTAATTTTTTTAAAAAAGATTTTATTTTAGGGACAGAGAGAGAGCTCGAGCATGCAAGTGAGAGGAGTAGCGAGTGGGAGGGAGAGGCAGGGGGAAAGAATCTCCAGCAGACTCCATGCTAAACTTGGATGTCTGATGCCAGCTTGATTCCACCACCCTGAGATCATGACCAGAGCGGAAACTAAGAATCAGATGCTTAACCGACTGAGCCACTCAGGCACCCCCACAATCAGGTAATTTAATGCACCCTAAATATACACCTTAAAACTACAAGCAACACTAGTGAAACAACTGTTGGTTCATGGAAATTGCTTTAATCTGTATTGTGTTTCAATAATGATTATCACAATACAACTGTTTACAAAACGGTAGTAAGGTACCAATACTGTCTTGTACAAGACTATAAATCTTAGGACACATGGACAAGGCCTTATTCTAAAACCATGGTGCACGATAAATATTTCAGAAGGTATCCAAAACAGGCTACTCAGATTATCAAAAGCTGAGTCAGACAAGTATCTTTACAAGGAAGCTTTTCTTCTTGATAATATACTACAAATTTGAGACTTAAAATGTCATACCACCTAGGCAAACTTTAATCCTTAGTTTTGACTGTATTTTTAAATGTCATAAACAAAGCTCTTAGGATAAAACATGATAAAAAGTTAACTGAAAAATTACAAACCACAAACTATATACACAAACCATGCTGTAACTCTGTGTAATTGCTATTCAAAAAATGCTGTACATTTCCTCCATATATATGTGTGTATATATAGATATAGATATATCTATCTATATATATATATATCCCACATATTTATTATTGCTCTGCTAAGTTTAAATCAAGTATTTGGAGTCTACTGATAAACCTCTAACAACTATCAAGTAAGTAGTGTTCTTGTTTAAAACTGTAATTAAGTAAGGCTGTGGCTCTGAAGTCTTACCTGCTGTGAAAGCAAGCTTGAGTTATTTGTATTTGCATATTATGAGTCTTTAAGGCTACGTTTTAGCTGATTGTGAAATTTTTCAAGTTCTTTAATCTTCAGGGGCAATGGAGCTTTAAAAAGTGCTATATAGAGTTTGAGGTATTAAGAATTAAAGTATTATCTAAAAATAAACTCCATATGGAACATGGTAATAAAAGCAGCATTTGGTCCTAAATGTCAATGGCTTGGGAGCCTGGCTGGCTCAGTCGGTTTAGGGTCTGACTCTTGGTTTCAGCTCTCATCATGATCCCGGGTCCTGAGATCGAGCCCTGCGTTAGGCTCCACGCTCAGTGGGGAGTCTGCCTGAGATTCTCTCCTCCTTCTGCCCTTCCCCCTGCTCATGCTCTCTCTAAAATAAATAAATATTTGAAATAAATAAATAAATAAATAAATGTCATTGTTACTGCGCAAGCATGTTTAAATATATTTCCCCCAGAAAAAGACAACTTGTTCCTTTAGTCTTAGTGAACAGGTATAAACTCTTGGCCACTGTTTATATTACTCAAAAATTTTTTGTACATTTACCATAATTTTATTGTCAAAATTTACCAAGTTTCCATATTTAACATTTACCTGATGATTAAAATCATTTAAAACATCCCCTACTAGTTCAAACTCATGGAGAAACTAGAATGATCAAAACAAAGTTTACGCCACACGCAGAAAGACAACATTCAATCATATCAACTACACATGTCAAGGAATAAACTATCTTTGTTTAAAAAATATTTAAAATGAGACCATGAATAAAACTGTTTTTGCTGCAGTTAATTTGTTAGACGACAACACTATAAATATCAACTGCAGTCGTATGAATACAAAGATAACACCGTGGAAAAAGAAAGACCTCTGGCAGACCTGAATTGGTTTTCTAGCAATGAGGGGCCACCACACTACTTAACTCGGTCCCTCCTCCCTCCTTTGTTCAACAGCTTGCTAGAGAGGAGTCTGGACATGGCAGGGGAGTCTACGTGCCCTGGAATAAGAAAATCTTATAGGCCTAGAGGGAGTCCAGATTTTCCATTTGAGCTTCATTAACAGAGCTCCCTAATGAAATGAACAAACAGCTCAAAGAAATTAAAACAAGTGCTACTCTATTAAGTGCTCACTTACTGAGCAATTCCCAGCTGCCAGGCACTACAATTAGCGGTTTATTCATGTTATATCTTTAAATCCTCACAATGACCCTGATGAGGAGAGGAAGATTATCTCTACTTTATAGATGAGGAAACAGAAGCAAAAAAAAAGACAAAACAAACAATCAAACAAACAAACAAAACCAACTAACTTGCCCAAGGCTACAGAGTATGTCAAGGAGTAGGGAGTTCAAGTGAGGTCCCTATGACTCTAAAACCCTCCTTAATCATGATGACAGACGGCTATACAATCCATGATCATAGTACTGACCATGCTGTGGGGATATTACACTAATTTTGCAAAATAAGGGAAGTGAAGACACATAAAATTAATCTTTGATGAGGAATTAAAGTAATAATAGCAGCTACTATATTGTGTCAGGAATGATGCTATGTGCTAACCCTCAATTCTCACAATCACATAGTATAGTTGTAACAGAAGTGTTATTCCTAACTATCTTCCTCAGCTGAGATTTTAGTACAAATTAATTTCTTTGAAAATTATAAATTTTTCATGAATAAAATTCCTCATGAAGACAGATTAGTCTGCCTTCCACTTACCTGAGGTCAGGAAGGTTTCGTTCCATATCCTGTATGTGTGGATAAGTGTTTACACGAACATAATGGATATACAATGCAACCAGTGGATTATGTTTAAAGACATAAACAGAACTGAGAAAAGTTTCTTAAGTGCTTAGCCTATATGCCTTGATTTTGAATTTTTTAAAAAAAATTCAGTGGGTATCTTTTTATAAAATAACTATATAAAAACTGAAATAGCATATTCACCTATATTAGTAGAATTACATTTTAATGTATTTTGCCCATGACCAAACTAAAAAAGATAAGCTGCTGAGTTTTATTAGATTTTTAAAAACAAAATGTAAAAATAATAGCCTATCACTTCACATACTCAAAAACAACTTCAGGTACTCTGAATAACGATGTTGTTAATCAAAAGAAATTCTGTCCAACAGATGATAAAATTCATCCAAGAGGCAGGTTGGATGCTCGGACAATCCCTATGAGCAAAAACGAGGTTACTTTAGTAAATCAAGAAACTAAAACTGAGAAACTATGGTGATTGTCAGAATAAAACCAAAATAATTATGGTAATAAGTAGAACCTTTTCCTGTCTAAATTTTTTAATGAAGCTACTTAAAGGTCATATATACTCAGTATAACACTTAGAGATATTCTTTTTTTTAAAAAGATTATTTATTTATTTATTTGACAGACAGAGATCACAAGTAGACAGAGAGGCAGACAGAGAGAGGAGGAAGCAGGCTCCCTGCTGGGCAGAGAGCCGGATGTGGGGCTTGATCCTAGGACCCTGGGATCATGACCTGAGCCGAAGGCAGAGGCTTTAACCCACTGAGCCAGCCAGGTGCCCCGAGATATCCTTTTATATAGCAATTGAGTTAAAAATATATTAGCATATAGCAAAGAAAACCAATTCAAGGCATGCATTGAGGCAAGTTTCTCCCTAATTCCATCTGAATACAATCAGTGAAAGGAAGAATATGAAAGCTGCTAACAGGGAGAGGGATTGAAAAATGCTAGGCACAATTCTGATTACTATAAACCTATTTGGCAGCCTCTGCCAAAGCTTAACACAGACATACTTAGATTCCCAACTCTACTCTTGAATAAACCCCAGAAAAGTATACATATGGGTATACACATAAAATGCTCATAAAATTTTTATTCATAATAGCCCAATACTTACAACAACCTAATATCCATCAGCAATAAATGGATAAACAAATTGGGCATATTCACACAATGGAATATTACACGACAGTGAAAAGGAATTAGTGTTACGTGCAAAAGTGTAAATGAATTTCACAGGCCAAATGTTGACTGAAAGGAGTCAGATACAAAAAAAAGAACACACCACATAATTTCAGCTGCGTGAAGTTCAGAAACAAATCAGAGGAGGAAACAGTTACTACCCTTTGGGTAGAGATTATTGTCCAGGTGGAGTCACAACAGATCTTTCCGGGGTGCTGAAAATACAGCATATCTCAAGCTGGATGATGATTACACGCGTACATATACTTGTAAAAATTCTCTGAGCTGCACACTTAAGATCCCTACACTTTGCTGTAGCTATAGCTCTATTTTGCTGTAGATTATAACTCTATTCCTCAATGTCCAGGTTAACTAAGACAGTTAACTCTGACTCAAAAACTGAAAGCCAGAGCTTAGTGCTCAAGTGCACAGCCTTTCCTGAAATTGGCTAGACTCAGGCTACTATTAATGATCAAGACGCATAGTAAGAAGCTAGCAATTACTACCATTTCATGTGTGTGTCAACTCAAAAGCATTTAAAAAGCAAACTCACATTATATATTAATAAAAATTTATATCTCAGTAAAAAGTTGTAAAATAGTAAGGTGTTAGTTTTTCTATAATACGGTCACCAAAATTCTGCAATTTTGCCCCCAGGTGAAAGAACATTGAAAGCAGCTGCTCATAAGCCATAACTGAGTTTATCCTTGTATAGACAACTTTAACACCCCAGTTCTGCTCCATTATTCATGGTCTCGTTCTGTAAGGCTTTCGTCCTTCACCAGGTAGTAACTTGAATGTGGCCACTGCTGGGAACAGAATATTCAAACATTTCTAAAGTTGGATCTACTTACATTTATGATGATGTTCAGAGATTCATCATTGGGGAGGAAAATACACACACTCCGGCGGTCTTGCATGACTCTGTTGTTATGGAAGTTCAATTTGTTCATTGTGTTGTGGGCTCTCTAGTGGTCAGGGCTGGGCTCCGAGTCCTCGGCAATTCCTCTGGTTCCGAGCACTCCAAAGCCAGACTCCGCTCCTCATCACATGCCCTGCAGGAGAAGCAGCATGATGTTCCACTGCGTAGGTTTCATAGCTGTAGGAAAAGCCCCAAAGCCAGCCATAAATAACAGCAGCGAGACTGGCGAGGAGAGAGCCAGGGAGATGAGCAGCTGCACAACTGCTCTTGGCACCGGGACAGCACATCTCAGAGCTGGGGTTGCCTGGTTTAATAAATGAGAACTCCCTGAAATGTGTTCTGTATTTTGCCCACTATCAACTGCTTTAAAACTTTCATTCACAGTCATGAATTAAACATAAATCCAGTGAGTGCCTCATACATTCAAAGCAGTACTATGTGCTGCTAGGCTCGCAGAGGCAGAGAACCTGCCTTTGAGGAGCTTCCAAGCTCACGTGGGAGATAAACGAAAGCTTCCAGAAATAAACAAACAAAATGACAAAACAGCCGCAACAACAAAATTCTCAATCTTGCTCTTTTTTTCCATTACAAACTCAAGTTAAGTGTCTTGGCATTTTCATTACATTCCTTCTTCAACCACTGTGGTCTGGCTTTTACTCCTTTGCTTCGCCAATGTGGTTCTGCCAAAGGCAGTCAGGATCTCCAGACCATCAGCACAATCTCTAGGATTCACTTCAGTTGATCTCTTTCCCTTAAGAAGGTTAAGCCCTACTTACAACTTTTTTCTCCCTGAGTTTTTACGGCACTGCTCTCTCTCCTGATCCTTTAACCTGGCGACACAAACAATACCTCTATGTACTTCACCAGCCAACTAACATGTAGAAATAACAAAACTGTATATATCGGCCATGTTTGTATACAAAAGAACGGTGGGTATCTAATCAGTTTATTAAACACATTATTTTTTAACTTCTCTCAGGTTTCAATGTATACAATTTTTTTTTTTTGCAAGTAATGAAGATTTATCTCCAATCTTCAATACTCACACCGTTTCTTTGTTTCATGACTTATTGCACTGGCAAAACTTTGGAGAATAATTTTAAAACAATGGGGGATAATTTCTACTTTTAAATAAATGTGTCTACACTGTTTCATATATTATTGCTAATATAACACTATTCAACCAAGATATGTTAAGGCTAGTTGCCCCTCAAGCCAACAGTAATTACTTTTCTCCAACAGTATTTATGTTGTCTCTTTCCAGCTGTAGGAGCAGAAGAGAATTTCCAGGAATACAAAATTATTTTACCAACCAGAGAGTATAACCACACAGTTTTAACAGAAAAGCTCACATAAATCAAAGCATAAATGAGATATAATCTGGTCTATTTGCTTAAGGTTAAATGTCCACCTGTTATCAGCAGGAAAATGGGAGAGAATATGATCTTATATGGCATTAGGAGTAAACATAAACTATTATTTATTTTTAAAGTATGAATAAAAATATCATCCACAAGGCAGCTATTCAAACTGAGTAAAAACAAATGGTAATCTTATATACAGTATTTCCTTATTAGAAAGGTGACCAGAAGCCCCCTTAGAAGTATTCTGCTTTTCTTAAAGAATCAATAGCAATTGTTTCACATTAAGTTGTAGCCACAACATTACCCTATAGGATCACTGAAGTTCAGCATTGTAGTTTATCTCCAGTATGGGATGGTTAGCCCATGTTTCTACAAGCATGAATTAAGTGCACCACCCCAAGTCCAATCCACTTTTAGTTCAACAGTTCCAAAACACCAATTGTAAGACTGGGGTTGGTTGCCTCAGAATCACCTGGGTGTGTGGAATAAATACAGAATCCTGAGCACAGTGACATTTCTACTCACTTAGAACCTCCCAGGTCAGGTTCAGGAATCTTAATCTTTTAGAAAAGCTCCCAGGTATTTCTGACACATAGGTATAAAAACCACACTTGAATGAACAGAAGGAAGGTACTGAGCAGATTGTTGGTTATAATACCTTCATAGCATACACTGGGAAAACATCATGAGGTACAGAACGGGGAATAAGCAACATATGTAAAGACATCATCACTGTAACTGGAAAAAAAAAATCCTCAATATTAAAGGCTCTGAGGAGTCCTGCAGGCAATTTCTTAAATTTGTTTAATTTATTTGGTCACTGAATACTTTCCCTCTCCTCTAAGTCCTATCTATTAAGGTCCTATAGAATAAATTCTTAAACATACCATTTGAGAAGTATGGCTGTAAAGCAATTCCCTTGTCACATCTTAAAATGGCAGATTTTTTTCCTACGTACCGATCTAACAGTTAGGTCTCCTCTCTATTAAAATATTTTCAAGAAGAAATTACAGGCTATCATTAAATGCATCTTACTTAAATTAAAAATCCTAAAAGATATTAATCCCAGTGTAATTCTTCTTATTTAAATCTACACCTCAAATTGAGTTACTCCTATAATTTTCTATTCCTAATTAAACCAACTAAAGGGGGGAGTATTTCTATTGACCTACTTTCTAGAATTAAAAAAAATAAACTAAGGAAAAAATATTTTCTGAGGTTTGAGATGTTTCCAGAGCTTCATTAAGATAATTTTCAAATTTCATTTGAGTACAATTTTTACTTATTTTATGATTCAAATAATGCAGTAAAAAAAAAAAAAAAAAAAAAAGATTGGAGGGGGATTACCAAAGAAAATTTCATAAAAAAGCAGAGTCTTTAAGAAGCAGTACTGCCCCTTGGCTGCCTTTTCTGCTGTGAGGACGGCAAACTAAAAGTCCTAAAAGAGGGGTGGCAATCCTTATATCAGATCAATTAGATTTTAAGCCAAGGACTATAATAAGAGATGAGGAAGGACACTATATCATACTCAAAGGGTCCCTCCAACAAGAAGATCTAACAATTTTAAATATCTATGCCCCTAACATGGGAGCAGCCAACTATATAAACCAATTAATAACAAAATCAAAGAAACATATCAACAACA
>PISX010006251.1:0-39450 GCA_004024625.1 Mellivora capensis
CAGAGTGCACATTTCCCATGTGTGGCCCGCCTTCCCTCTTCCCTTAATTTTGTAGTTGGAAACACCTTAAAAAGAAAAATAACTACACTTTGGGCAAAGTGGAGTAAAAATGTAAACCGCATCGTATGGTATCTTGAACAAATGTATGTTTCCCATCATTGCATTTTGTGGCTGGGAGTAGGCTCTTGAGAGAAAATGGGGAAAAGAAATAGAAAAATATCAAAGCACATGCATAAAATCATAAAAATAGAAGAGACGGCTGTGTGAGAGCTTTTTTAAAAAAAAGTAAACTGATCTATTTAGTTCTCATGCCAGCTGAATTTTTAGCATCTCTAAGAAGAGGTTGGTAAGAATGAAAGATGGGCTTTCTCCATCAAGTTTCCCTGTCTCTGCTGAATTCAGGTTGCTATTTACTCTCCATCTTTTCAGACAATTGATTCAAACCCTAATTCAGTCCTCCTGCCCAGAGGACTTACTCCTTCAGCAAAATTTTCCTTAGCTCATCACAGTACAATCACTACTCTGCCTTCCCAAGCAAAGGAGATATTCTCTCCCCCTGCCCCCCAACCCATACCCCCCCACCTCCAGATCTGCCCAAATGCCTAGTTAATACTCTGGAAATTCTTGCAGAAGGGCCCACACATTGAGCCTACAAACTTTAGTAGAGCTGTAATTATGAATCAATGTGGGGTTGCTAGTAGGTTTAGGAAGGAGAAGTAAAGGATATTGTTGTGGAAATTAATACTGGGGACAAGTGGCTGTTTCCATACTATTCTGCAAAATGTCTCCATTATGCCTTATTCACAATTGCAGAGGTGGGCTTGGGGGTGAAGAAGAGAAAGAGAGGGTGTTTCTTAAGTAAGATCATACAATATGCATTTCACTGTTTCTGAAACAACTGGCCCTATCAGTTTATTGTTCACATTTTGTATTTTGCAGCCATAATCTGTGAGGTTATAACTTTTAGGCTATATTCAAAGGCACAAGAACACATCATGGAAAGATACAACCCTCCCTATCCCTGCTCTCAAAGACTTTGGCAAGGAGGCAAGTAGCGTAAAGAAAAAAGGTTGTTAAACAATGAAAGTCTAAGGAGCATGTAGTAAATTCTTCCAGAGAGCAAATAGTGCATGATCAGAAAATACAGTATTGAATAAGATTGAGACTGGGCAAATCAATGCTGAAGTTAACAGCAGGAAGAACAAAAAGAAGTTGGGGGAAAGGTAGCAGGCACTGCACTCTTCATAAGCTCTGGGAATTGGGGGGAAAGTGTCAAACTATTATTGAGCCAGAGAGAAATTTGGCTTTGCCTAAGAATGGTAATTACTAGAGGGACGGCTGGGTGGCTCAGTTGGTTAAGCGGCTGCTCAGGTCATGATCCCAGCGTCCTGGGATCAAGTCCCACATCGGGCTCCTTGCTCGGCAGGGAGCCTGCTTCTCCCTCTGCCTCTGCCTGCCACTCTGTCTGCCTGTGCTCGCTCTCTCGCTCGCTCTCTCTGTCAAATAAATAAATAAAATCTTTAAAAAAAAAAAAGAATGGTAATTACTAGAATGCGGAGTCTGACAAGAAGAATGAGGCAAGGATGAAGTTCAGATCTCTTTTCCTTTCTCCTTAATTTTGAACAGCTTTATTGAGATGTAATTTATAAACCATAAAGTTCACTTGTTTAATGTGTATAATGATTTTTACAGAGTTGTGCGATCACCAAAATCTAATTTTAGAACATTTTTATCATCCCCGGAAGAAACCCCAGTACCATTTAGCAATCACTCCTGTTCTCTTCTCCCCCCAGCACCTGTCTCCATGGATTTGCCTATTCTGGCCATTCCATATAAATGGAATCATATAATATATGGTCTTTTGGGACTGGCTTCTTTCACTGGGAATCAATCACAATTACAAGGTTCATTCATGTGGTAACATATATAAATTCTTCATTTCTTTAATGGACAAATAATAATCTACTGTCTGGACAGATATACCACATCTCATTTACAATGTCATCAGTTGATAGACATTTGGGGGTGTTTCTACTTTGGGGCTATTATGAATAATACTACTATGAACTTTCATCTACAAGTTTTTATGTGGACATATTTTTTTTCATTTCTCCTGGGTAGATATCCAAGAAAGAAATTGATGGGTTATTGATAACTCTATGCTTAAGATTTTGGGGAACTGCCAAACTATTTTCCCAAGTGAGTGCTTTATTTCACATTTCCACCAACAATGCATGAGAGTTTCAATTTTTCTGCATCTGTGTCACACTTGTTATTGTCTGTCTTTTGATGTTAGCCATCTGAGTGGGTGTGAAGAGGTATCTTATTGTGGTTTTGATTGGCATTTCTATAATGACTAATGAAGTTGAGCATTTTCTAATGTACACATCAGGCATTTTTCTTACCTCTCTTATTACTACACATTCATCCATTATTCCTCAATCTTCCATCCTCTCCTTTCTCTGGAGATCTGGCACAAAACCTGGATATATAGGACCTATATTTTCTGTGCTAAAGCTATCTTCCAAGGAAACTCAAGGGCGAGTTCATTACTATTGATTCTGGACAATTGAAATTACTAAATTTGGTTCAATTCAAGCCAACAGACTTTTATTAAGTGCTTTGGTGGCATTTGCATTCAGACTATTGAAATATTATACACTTAGTGATCGTAAGGCTTGAAATTTACTAGGCATTTATAAACTATAGGTTAAATCCATCAGTAAGTATAAAATAAGAAAGAACTAAGTAAATATCATAAGAAAAACACAAAAGTATCTATGAGTGAAGTGAAAGCCTTCAAAATATACTTATCTTTGGTTCAACAATCCACCACTAGAAATCTACCTTAGGGAAATGGTTACATATTTCTGTAAACGGTTAGGTAAGGTGATGTTTGCTTGAGTATTATTTCTAATTGTACAAAATCAAAGAGTTTGAAAGGTAAATAAATTACAACATATTCATAGAATAATTACATATTTATTTAAAATACTTTACAAATACGTTTATTAGAATATGCAGAAAGTATGGGAAATCTCCAGCAACCAGAAAAAAAGAAATGAAAAGCAGAGTAGTAAACAGGAAAGCTGGTGTTGTAGTTGGCCTGGGGAGAAGGGGTTGGGGAGGAGATGTTTGTTTGCTAGGGATTTGGGTTTTGACACTCACTTGGGGACAGGAGATGAGAGCTAGGGTACCTGACTACACAGCATCCAGCTGGACTTCTTGAAAGACTATAGCCACAGGAGTGGGAGAAATTAGGGAAAACTCTCCTCAGGTGCAGAATTGACATGGAACCATCTGGCTTGGTTAGTCTCTGGGGAGAAGCAGTAAATATATTTTGAAAATGTGTAGTCATGGACCTGTAACTCCTGTAGGATTGGGGCCCACATTATACTATGGTCAAGAGGACCCCAGCGTAGGAAATTAAAAAAAATATATATCCTCCAAGCGGAGGCCCCAGGCCACCTGTCAGAAGACAAGAGACATGTGCTCTGAGGACACATGTCTGCAATGCAGAATGCACCAGGTCACCAGCAGATCAAGTTCAAGGAAGAAAAACACATAATCCACAATTCAAGGTCAGTTTCTTTTCCTTCATGATTTTTTTTTCTTGCAAGATCCTTCATTTTTCTGAAGTTTGAAAGGAAGAACCAAACTCATTCTTATCACTTGCATCTTTAAATGTTCTTTCTTGTTTCTCTCTGGCAGCTTGGAAACCCTGCGTTTGTTAAAGTGTAAAATCATGACAAGTCTGTGTCAGTGAGGATGATTTCTGAGTGCAACTGAAAGGGCTTTTTTAATTGGCTGAATAACAGCCTGCCAGAACTATCCATCAGATCTGGAACCAGTTTTCTCTTTTGCTTTTTTTTTTAATGCCTTGCTCATGCTTTCTTCGTTGTTGGCATTTTGTGATTACCCATTTGCTTGTGGTTGCAGGTGCTTCTAGTTGATACCCGCTTCCCTGAACCATCGTCATCTATTTGATTCACTGCACGTCAGTCTGGTTTCGCAGATCCCCGGCACTCTATCTGTAATTGCTTTGCTTTGCAACACCCACTCAGCTCTCAGTTTCTCCTCGGTGTTTACAAGTGGTACGCATCTTTGGCTATCATTTACACATCCTGCTTCAGCCATCAGTATTCTTTTAGAGGAGCTAATGTGATTTAATTCATGCCTTGTAAAAAATAGTCTTATTCCTGTTCCACTTAGTTTGGAACATTCTGCTCCAGGTTTCTGCTGACTTGGACTTCTTCAGTGGTGAAGAATATGCAGACTTATATATATATAATTATTATGTTATATATATATATAATAATTATATATACATTATATTATAATTCTATATAACCTATTTGAACAGAAACTCCTGTTCATTGAAGACTTGTTTGTTGCTTGAGAAACACACCTGGCATTTTAATTCCCGTTTTATATTCTTGCGGATGATTTACTTTTAAGTTTTAGTTTAAGCTCAGAGGCGGTGTCCTCTCCAACAGTGCCCCTCTAGATTGCAATGTGGACAGGGAGAAGTGGGGAAATAATGTCTTGTGAGGGTCTGTTCAAGGGGACCGGAGATAGTTCACCTGAAGAACAGAACACCCAGGAAAGTCATAAGGACTGTCCCCAATATTGGGATAATGGGGGAGAGGTAGGAATAATTAAGGAAGAAGTTGTAGCATTAATATGCGGAGGAAAATGGGAACCAGACCTGCAAAACAACCTCATAGATGACTTTGCAAATGAGTGCTTTTTAACTAACAGTGGGGTTTGAAAGATCAAGCACAGACTTTGAGCCCAGACGCAGGGCTTTGCTCCCCTTTCCACCTGCACAATACACAGTCCATAGTAGGAAGAAAAAAATAAGTGTATGAATCATATATGCGGCTCTCTTAAAATTTAATTGATTTAATTATGAGATGAAGCTTGGAAATAGGGTGTCATTATATTTTATGCTTTTTTGTCTCTTACCTTTAGGGGAAGAGAATTTTGTGATGTCTCCAATATTCTTTTTATGATTTAAATGTCCTTACCCTTGGGAGATCACGTGAAGAAATAAGACAGCACTTTGAACAAGTAGCTTTTATTTTCTCTTTACTCTTTGGGCTAATCACTAAGGTATACAAGTTAAGACATATGAAGGGTATTTTGTTTCTAAAGTCACCTACATTATGTATATTAATGCACTCGTCAATATGATTGGCTCCTTGCTTTTTTAACTCTTAAAGAAATTGAGTTACAGTTTCTAAACTAGAGAAAGTTTCTCATATAAAGAGAATCCCATAGAAGAAAACCACACAAAACCAGGCAAAAAGAAAAAGAGCAAAACCCTGAGTAGAAGTCAGTTGTGCCATTGTTCCACAATGGGGCACTCTTGAGTTTTGCAAGTTGCCCTTTTAATGGGCAGAAAGGGAATCTTGATACAAACGATCACTTAAAAGGTAACTCTTTGGTTTTCTACAATGAATTAGGTAATATGTATTTTTCTTAAGTGAGGATAACAAATCCTCACCAAAGAACTGAGTGTATATTTGTATAATTTCCCTTCAAAAGTGCCACAATTTCCAGCTGAATGGTATCAGTTGGGCCTGAATTCTTCGGAGATGTGAAGAAGCATACAGAAATGTTCAAATTTGCAAGTGATATGCTAGGTTAACATTTTTCCTCTAGGCTTTGCATTTGTGAATACAGCAAGAGTTATTTCAGTCATTAGACTATTAAGTATCCCAAAGGCCCTGAAGTCCCATTGACTTCTGTCTTTTCAAAAATAGTACTCTGGACCAATATTAAGTTGAGGTGCTATGATACAGAATTAACCTGTGAGTGCAAATAATTCAGTGAAGTAGCCAGCAGGTTGCTTGGCATCATAGATGTAGATCAAATGATTAACTTTTTTGTTCTATTTTCCTTAAAATTTCTTCTTTTGTCATCATTAATGAATGTATGTAGGCACGTATTTTTCTTACTAATGTTTTCATTCCTTTTGGATAAACTAGCACTTGCATAAGAGCAATTTTGAAAAGAAAGGAGAAAAATTAATGTGTTATGGAAAACAAGTTTTTGTACCTATGCATTACTTCAGAGGGGAGACATGTACTCTGGGGGGATCTTGCTCTATCCATCTTAGCCTGTTGGTTAAATCACTGACCCAGAGGTGAACTTATTGGAGAAACACATGGTACATTGAGATAGGAGGAGAGAACGAATGGAAATCTATACTGAGAGACAGTGTACACATTTTGCAAGTCTTGGTTGCTCTCAACTGACTCTTGGGACTCTCCCAGTCCTCGCTGATCTTACAGAAGGATGGTATTTAGAAAAGAAGTTCCAGAAGATACTCTATCCGCACTTGCATCCAATGGGATCTTAAGTATCCCAGAAAGAAGAACATGTGGCTTTGACTTACCCTGGGAAAGACAACAATTTGCCTGCCAGGGCAGTCTCTTCCAATGGTGAATTTGGGAAGGTCTTGTTACTGTGGCCTAGGAAGGGTACGTCACTGTTATGTTATTTCAGATTTGCTGGCCTCTGAGTGACCTCATAGTTGCAATAGCTCTCTCCATCTATCTCCTTTCTGTTATGTGACCTCCTATAAGAGAGGACAGCTCCTTAGTCATTGTCATGTCCCTACCACAATGCCTGCAGAATTAGAGCTGTCGAAGAAATGTTGGTTGCTGTAATAATATTTCTGGGGGCTGGAATGGTTTGTGACACCAGACTCTCCACCACTGTTTCGTTACTATTCTCACCTGAGCATAATGGATCCAGTCCTTAAAGAATATCACACGCAGAGAGGGGCGCTTAGGTGGCTCAGTTGGTTAAGCGTCTGCCTTTGGCTCAGGTCATGATTCCGTAGTCGTGGGATCAAGTCCCACACTGGGGTCCCTGCTCAGTGGGAACTCTGCTTCTCTCTCTCTCTCTCTCTCTGTTCCTCCCCCACTAGTATGCACTCTCTCTGTCTCTCAAATAAATAAAATCTTTTAAAAAAGAATATCACATGCATGTACCAAATAGAGCTAGTTTATTGGGTAGAAGGAAAGCCAGAAATCTTATATTTGGTACTTAATTATTTTTCTGATCATAAAAGTAAAATTGGTTCATTGGCAAATATTTGTAAAATACAGAAGAATACTGAGAACAAAATGAAACAATGTGAATTTGTATCCCACAGAGGATTTCATTCTGCATGCATGTGTATGTACACATGTATATGTGTGTGTGTGTGTGTATGAGTTTGTGTGTGAGCGTGTGTATGTGCATGTGTAAATCCTGAGAATATGTCTTGCATTTCTTCTTGAATGTGTGAGCCATTGTGTTTTTCTTTGGGAGTCCCAGAATGTGAGGCAACATAAAAAGTCCCACTTAATATTTTATTTTCATAAAATATGTTATAATCTATATTAATATAGTGGAATGATTATTTGAAACAATAATTGGCCTATTTTTTTCTCCACAGACTTCCCGCTACCCCTGTAATCTTTCCTCAGATGGGTCCGGAGACAGGAAGCCTCCTTCCCAGGGAAGCTTTTTAATGTCAAAAGCTATAATCCAGGTGTGACACCAATGGATCAGGGAAAAAATATGTGATGAGCTCTACTCTCCCCAATACTTTTTCCTCTTTCCACAATGAATGTGAGGAAATATGACAAAAGCTATGTTAGGAAGGATAACAAAAGAAAGATCTTAATCCAACTGTAAAAATAACAAAAATTAATAAAAATTAGCTTTAAAAGAGATGTACAAAACTAACATACAGAAAATTATTATAAAAATAACTCTACTGAGGGTCTGGAAAGAAGATAGGAGTAAATATAGAGCCCTGTCTTGTTTTTGATAGGAAGACTTAATATTACAAAAATGTTAATTCTCCCAAAATTAATTTATAAAGTTCATGCAATCCCAAAGATAAAATGGAAGAACAAACATGCAAGAATATTTGAGAAATTCTGAGTTCGGAGGGATGGGAAAATGTGCTCCACCACAAATTAAAATGTAGTATGGAGCTGCAGAAATGTGTCCATCGCATTCCTGGTGTGAGAAGAAAAAGTCAGATCAATGGAGCAGAAAGGAGATCTGAAATAGAGTCCAAGGTATGTGGGAGTTTTGCTTCCCCAAATGTATGGCAGTCATTTCCCAATTTTTAAAAAAGACTTTATTGATTTGAGAGAGGGAGAGTGGGCAGGGGGAGAGGGAGAAGCAGACCCCACACTGAGCAGAGAGCCCCACACTGGGCTTGATCCCAGAACCTGAGATCATGACCTGAGTCAAAGACAGATACTCAGGGGACTGAGCCACCCAGGCGCCCCTCCCAGTTTTCTTTATTGTGGTCCTCCTACTTCTTTTATTAGCCTCTTTCCATCCTTTCTCCTCCAAACATCCGGAGTCATTGTCTAAAAACATAACTGAGTTTATGTTTTTAGGCTCCTTCCACGTGAGCTGCTTGTCCCCTGGCTCTTTGCAAGGGGGACTCGATCTCATTTTTTTTTTTTAAAGATTTTGTTTATTTATTTGTCAGAGAGAGAGAGGGAGAGAGAGCGAGTGAGCACAGGCAGACAGAGTGGCAGGCAGAGGCAGAGGGAGAAGCAGGCTCCCCGCTGAGCAAGGAGCCTGATGTGGGACTCGATCCCAGGACGCTGGGATCATGACCTGAGCCGAAGGCAGCTGTTTAACCAACTGAGCCACCCAGGCGTCCCTCGATCTCATTTTTTTGAACTTTGGTTTAAATTCAATGGTACTTCTTCAAGCAGTCTGTAGGAGGAAGCTAACCTGCTTCTCTATCCCATCGTCCTCTCTCTGCACTGTATTTATTTCCTTCTCAGCATTTTGCAAAGTCATGCTTGCTTGTTTGACTGGTACCATACCATATACTGTTCCATATGGCACTGCATGGCAGGGACTGTGCTCTGCTTACCTCTGCACTTCTGGCAGCTAGCACAGTGCCAGCGCTGTAGGCGTGTAATTGATATTTGTCGAGTGACAAAAGGAATGCATGTATAAATGAACAATAAAGGGAGATCTCCAAATCAGTGGGTTATTGAAAAAAATGAAGTTTGGGCCACAGGATAGCTCTTTGGAACAAAAAAATAACATGAACTCTTTATTTTCTTATAAACGATTTCTTAAAAATAATTGCTTAAAAATAAATTTAAGGTGGATCAAATTTTTACATTTAAATTGTAAAACTCTAACATCTTGTAAAGAAAACATAATTGAATGTTTTTATGTGTTTTGTGAGCTAATACGTGAGTATGATTCTTGGTGAAGACATGAACGTGAGCTATCGCAGAGATGTCTAAGAAATTGCTTTTATCTTAAAATTTACACATTATTCTCTCTTATGTTAAAATACATGTTTTGCATTTATGTATATAAACTTATAAGCAACATCACTGTCCCTTGTCTTTCAGTGTAAGTTGTTGTAACATAGATGACTCCAAAGGCAGTGGCTTAATCAAGATAGGAACTTATTTTGCTTTTAAAGAAGTTCCCAAGCTAGGCAGTTCAAGTAGGTAGGTTCAAGTTCAAGTAGGGTGACTCTTTATCTCAACCTGTACCTCTGTCTCCTGGCCAATGGGAAGAAGGGAGGGTAAAGGGAAATATAGGTCATTTTATCCTCTCGTCAACCTAGAAGTTAGTCATACAGACATTATGCGCATCTTATTGGTTCATATCCCATTTACTTGAACCTGGCCATGCCTAGCTGCAATGGAAGCTGGGAAATGTAGTTTTTAGTTGGATAGCCTCCTAAGCGCAAATTCAGACGTTTCCTTCCCAAAAGACAGGGAGAATGATCACTGACTGGGGTTCTTGCCACAAAGAGGCACTCGACCACAATACCACCAAGTTTAGTTTTCCCTTCTCACTTGTGTTTTGCCATATATTAGTTTTTAAATTTTGTTTTATCTGGATTTTCCTCTTTCTGAAACTCAAAATGCAAAGCTTATATGGAGGGTGATGCTCTTCTTGCCAGTTTCATTTCCCCTGGACTTTGCAAAAGTTTTTCACTCCACCTTCTGTTAAGAAACCCATTGTGCTTGTGGGGCGCCTGGGTGGCTCAGTGGGTTAAAGCCTCTGCCTTCGGCTCAGGTCGTGATCCCAAGGTTCTGGGATCGAGCCCCACATCGGGTTCTCTGCTCAGCAGGGAGCCTGCTTCCTTTCCTCTCTCTCTGCCTGCCTCTCTGCCTACTTGTGATCTCTGTCAAATAAATAAATGGAGTCTTTAAAAAAAAAAAAAAAAGAAAGAAACCCATTGTGCTTGTACTATGGATGGACTCAGCAAGCCAAACCTGATGTTTTAGCACATCTTTGCTCAGCTGTCTGTTCTCAAGATCCTTTTCCTTCTCCTAGAATCACGTCCATTAGCCTGATTTTATAGAGCAGGGGTCAGCAAACGTTTCCTGTAAAGGACCAAATAACAAATGTTTTAGGCTTTGTGGTTTAAATATGGTCTCCAGGACATAATTTTTTGTTTGTTTTGTAATTGTTTAAAATGTACAATTATTGTTAGCTTTCAGACTGTACAAAATAGAGTGTTGGGCTGCCTTTTGCACACATGGCATAGTTTGCCAACCCCTCTTGTAGAGCAATGAATGGCAATGTGTGTCTGTACATCTCTCTTGCCCAGTGAGGGTACCAGGAGTGTTCCTACACCAGATGATATATACCAAAAAACTACAAGGAACATCTTGGTCCATCTGAGCAATGACTGTAACTTGATATAGCTATGTGTCCTGCTAAACCCTGAGCTGGATGGCCAAAAATTATGATATAGTCAGTATCATAAAGCTTTATGCTTTTTAAAAAGATTTTATTTATTTATTTTAGAGAGAGAGAGAGAGAGAGCATGAGCAGGAGGAGGGGGAGAAGGAGAAGGAGAGAAAAAAATCCCACACAGACTGTAGACACTGCATGGAGCCTGTCACAGGACTGGATCCCAGGACCCTGAGATCATGACCTGAACCAAAATCACGAGTCAGATGCTTAGCTGACTGAGCACCCAGACACCCCATAAACCTTTGTGTTCTATTTATAGCATATCACCAGATGAAAGTCAATTTGTTACATATATCTCAGTGCCTTTTTAAATGTTATAAACATGAACCTATCTATATGTATCTTTGTTAGAAATATGCTAATATCCTAATAGCTGACAATATATAGCTGAGAAATGATTTTCTAATTCCTAACTTAAAATACCTACAGATTGAATTCTCTCTGAATACTCATTAAGCCATTCAGTATATGATTAATCCTCAAGGGTTTCTTGAACAGCAATTTCTACAATACAGCAGGCACGGTACTAGACCCTGGAACTGTAACAGCGAACAAATAAAGTCTCTACTCTCCAGTAGGGGGAGCTCACATTCTAGAGAAGAGACAGGCAGTTAATGTAAGCACATTCATTAACCGTGTAGGATGCTGACAAGGGCTATGGAGAAAAAATAAAATATGGAAGGACATAGATACTGTTTGAAGGAGCTATCTTAGAGTGGTCAGGAATCTCCAAAATGAGGTGAGAGTTGAGCTAATTCCAGAATGCAATCAGGGAGCAAGCTATCCAAGCTCTGAGGGACCACATGCAAAAGCACTCAGGAATGCTCGGGACCAGGAAGGGGTCAGGTGTCTGGAGTGGACAGAGTGAAAGGGAGGGTGTCATAAGGAAGGTCAGAGGGCTAATGAAGCCAGATAGGATAGCGCCTTGTAATATGGATTTCATTTTGAGTGAGATGGGAAGCCTTTTGGGGGTTTTGAGCAAAGGAGGGTTTTGATCAGACTTAGTTTTTTAAAAGGACCACTCCAATTGCTGTGTAGGGAATAGACAAATGGCAGGAGGAGAAACAGGGACACTGGGTGGGAGGTTATTATAACAGGGCAGGTGAGACATGACAGTGCTTGGACTGGCTGGTGGGAGGAAACATAACTGTTTTCACGTGGCTCAGCACACATGAAGTAGTTTTATCTTTAATTGTGTATATTTCTAATCCTGGAGGAATCCCATACCACCTAATTGTCTATCCCAGAATAGGCATTGGTAACCGAGGTCTCTTTCAATGGAAAACAGGCTAATTAAACTAGGATTTATTATGGTTTACTTATATCTCAAAATCTAGACAGTGCCATATTATTATTACTAATAAAGAGTCCTGGCTATAAATTAGGATGACTTCATGAGGCAGTTCTTCTTTTAATATTGAAAGAGTTGATGGAACGCTATTTAGAGCTGAGTTATGTAGAACACTAATCTTTCAGCAATGGCTTGATTTCCAGTCCTCTATTTACATCATTGCATTGCTCTGCAGCAATAAGGAATGAACACAAACAAATGTAACTCTATGCCTAACAATGCGAGGCAACAACTGCACATAAACAAAGCTTGGCTCACTGTGGACCTGCAATTACTTGTTCTGAACGACAACTGAATGATGACTTTGAGCATTTAAAAATTAACACATTCAATGGCTGAGGACATCTAGGAAATTAGAGGACTCTTATACCCTCCAAATTGACATATTTTTCTTATTTACTGTCAGGAAGTAGTAGGTGCAGAATAAATGGAAACTCCCATTTTCTGCCATTTTTTGAAGTTCACTACAGTGACGAGTTCGGGATTTTTTTTTTTTTTTTTTCCTGTCTAGCATTCCCCAAACTTACTTACTAGTTGATTTTTGGGTGGTAGCCTCTCTTAAAAAACACAAAGAGAGTATCTTATCAATGCAAATGGGTCCTTTTCTTAAGACTAATCTTTTCATTTTTGGACATTTGCAGCTTCTATAAAGGAAAATGTACAGATTTAAATATACTTATAGCTTAATTAATTTTCATATATATACACACTCATTTAACTACTACCTGAGTCTAGATATAACATATTTACAGTATCCCCAATAATCCTGCATTTCCTCCAGTTAATACTCCACCAATGGAAATCATATTCTGACTCTAGATCCATAGTTTTGCCTTTTAAAAAAATTTTGTAAAATTAAAATTATGTAATATGTATTATTTTGTACGTGGTTTCCTTTACTCAATACTATGTATATAAAATTTGTCCAAGCTGTCCCATGTAGCAGAAGTTCTTTTTTTTTTTAACAGTTGTTTTGTATTCCTTTATGTAAATGTACCACAATTTACTTATCCATTGTAGTGCTGGTGGACTTTGGTAGTCTCCAGATTGGGCTACTATGAATAAGGCTGCTATGACTCTCATACCTGTCTGATAAGGAATATACTTACTGGTATATGTTGACTCTATAGCTGGGATACAATGCTGTGTTAGCCGGTCTCTGCCTTGTGGACTTGCATCAAACCATGTCTTATATTATTGGACAAAGAATAAGTTATTGCCAGAGAGACAACAGTGTTTGATGATTCTATGGAAAGAATTTAATAGAATGCTTAATTGGATTACTTGGAGTTATTTGCTTGGGTATTATTTTTCTCTTCACAAAAATAAAAAATGAGGAACCATACTGAGATATCATCCCACAACTGTTAGGATGTTACCAAAAAACCTAATAAATTCATCAGCAAGCAACTTGCCATTCAGCGTTATCTACATAGAGGACAGAAATTGGGATGTCTAATTAAAATCATAATAAGGGACACCTGGGTAGCTCAGTTGGTTAAGCGTCCAACTCCTGATTTTGGCTCAGGTCATGATCTCAGAGTTGGGAGATCGAGCCCCACGTTGGGCTCTGCGCTACAGCTTCTCTTTCTCCCTCTGCCTCCCCACCCCCAAAATCATAATAAAGTTTATTTCTAATCATTAAGAAGAGAGTAAATAACAAGTGTTGGCCAGGATATGGAGAAATTGGAACCCTTGTGCTCTTTTGGTGGGAATTTAAAATGGTGCAGCTACTATAGAAAAACAATATGGAGGTTCATCAAAAAATTAAAAATAGAATTCCACGTTACCTAACAATTCCACTTCTGGTTATATTCCCCAAAGAATTGCAAGTAGGATTTCAAAGAGATATTTACATACCATATTCATTGCAGTATCACTCACAATAGCCCAGAGGTGGAAACAACTAAAATGTCCATTGAAAAATGCATGGAAAAAGAAAATATGGTATCTATCTGTACAATAGAATATTACTCAGCCTTTAAAAAGAAGAAATCCTACACCATGGAGAGACCTTGAGGATATCATGCTAAGTGAAACAAACCGGTTACAAAAACACAAATAAATTATGATTCTACTGATATGAAGTAGTTGTGTAGAGTCAAAAATCACAGACACAGAAAACAGAACAGTAGTTGCCAGGGGTTGGGGAAAGGAGGGGAAGTGAGCTATGGTTTGGCGGATGTAGTTTCAGTTTTGCGAGGTGAGAAGGTTCTAGAGACTTATTGAACGACATGCCTGTAGTTCACATGACAGCACTGAACACTTAAAAATGGTTCAGAGGGTGAACAAAAATCTAGTATATGTGCTGCCGAGGCGAGCACTGAACAAAAAAGCTAGATGTTAGAGTAACATTATCGCTTGGACTGAGAAATACTCCTCTCTGCTTTCAGGCAAACCTGTTTTCAAGAAATGAGATGCAGGACAGTGTCTACTAGGTTTCCGTGGTTCCTAAGCATTGTAGAACATCAATGTATTTGGTCGCACGGGCTTCTCTGCTCCCTTGTTACCGCATGGATAGTTTGGGGGGAAATAAGGTGCTCAATATTGAACAAAATTCAAAAAGCAATTTTTCTGAAGGTAGTGGAGGAGTTATGGCTGATTTATAGAGACTAATAATTCACGAGTACGAGATCATTATTTTAGAGTTCTCTCTGATTAAATGAATCTATTTTTGTACTTCTGATCTTGGCATGAAACAAAAAATTCTGAAGTCACAGCGCCTCGTAAATAATCTTAGGGAAGCATTCAGCCCATGACCTAGCAGGTTGCATGTTGTCAGGAGATGTGATGGAGTGTGAAGGCCTCTGGACAATAGCTGTGCATGAACAGAGGCCCTGCCTCCCGCAGAAGAGACAAGCCTCTGCAGGGAAACCTCTGCCTGCAACTCTGGGGCCTGAGCGGGGGTGGGGGGGTGGGGGGGGCACCAGAGATGTCAAGCAAAGCTGAGGCCTTAGTGAGACATCACGGCTTTCCCAAAAAGGTCATGAATTTAGGTAACCCAGAGGGCATCATAGGCACGCAATTGTTGATGAGGTCAGGCTTTCCAGTCAAGAATATTATCGGCTCTTAATTGTCCTAGACTCAGCTTTCTGAGTTGATCCCACTTGAAAATAGAATGGGCTATTCAGATGCTCAGAAAAAGTCACCATTTAGTACCATGGAATTTGTGAATCTGTTTTTTGTCTCTCTTGGGGCACGAGCCTCTGGGTTTGTCTTCGTACACCCTATGACCTTGGGCCACATGCTGCCTGCCTTACCCTTGAGGTGGGGCCCAGGATCTAATTTCAGAGTTAAAGATTGGAACGCTGCCTCCATTTTACTACTTCCTAAATGGACCCAGATAATAACATCATAATGGCTAAAATAAGCAGCGTTATTTTTCTCATTAGTACTATAATTTTCCATAAAGCAGATAATCTGCATTATAAAATTGTAATATTATACATTTTCAGTGGGATGAAATAAAGTTATTTTTATTTGGAATTTTAAAAATATCATAAGTATTTTGCATTTTTTTCCTTGAATTTATTTCTTTCCTTCTTCTCTGTCTCCATCTTTCTTTCTGTTTTTCCCCCCACCCCCAACTTGGACACCAGTTGAGTCAGTTTGGAACACAATGTGAGCCCCAGAATCAGACAATCCCAGTGGGACTCTCCTTGGTTGTATAAATCTTACCCTTCAAGCCATCTGTTTCTCCTCATTTTTTTAAAAAAAGATTTTATTTATTTATTTATTTGACAGAGAGAGAGATCACAAGTAGGCAGAGAAGCAGGCAGAGAGAGAGGAAGGGAAGCAGGCTCCTGCTGAGCAGAGAGCCCGATACGGGGCTCGATCCCAGGACCCTGAGATTGTGACCTGAGCCGAAAGCAGAGGCTTAACCCACTGAGCCACCCAGGCGCCCCCATCTGTTTCTCCTCTTATAAGATAAAGATGATAATAGTATATCCTTTAGAGTCACTCTGGTGGTCTTGACAATCACATAGACATTTTGTGCCTGGCTTATAGCAAGGACTTGATAAATGTTAGCTGCTATATATTATTAACATGCTTGAGACCACACAGTATACGCAACATCAAGAACATTGATCTCGAGTAAGAAAACAAAAAGGGAAACACCATAAGCTAAAATCAAAGCTAAGTGAAAAAGATAAAATGATGGCAAAGCTGTTGAGAGAGATCTTGAAACTGTAAATTAGATACACAGGAAATAAGAAGTAGGAAAATACATACTTTTAGTCAATGAAATAACAACAATAAGATTGTTGCATTAAATGAACAAAAATTAGTTCAGGCCCTAAGCTAAGCAAGAGAATTTTCCTTATTGTGATCAGCATTTACATTGGGAAGACTGGTTTAGGGGATGATATTTCTTTGGATTTTATGAGAGATGAAAAAACCTGTTAGCTTACAGATCTCCCGGTCCAACTCATTCTTTTCCCAGGTCAAGAGACTAGGGTTCCAAGAGATTAAGCATCTTGCCGCAGGTTACACATCTCCTGATAGCAGAGCTACACCAGAACATGGGTCCCCTGGTTGGAGGCCAGGGGGATATCCTACTGGGACACACAGGTTTCAAACTGTGACAAGATCAAAAAAACCCAGAGAACGTTCATGCTGGAATGAGAACAACATTGCTTTCACATCAGGGATCATTTTTCACCCATGGAATTCAAAGCATTCTAAAGAGATATCATTATACCCATTTTCCATAGAACAGAATGAGAGCTAGGCTCTTGGTTGACTGGCTTTGCAGCCCAGCCTCAGGCACCATAAATAGACCCATCATGACCATGCAACCATGCAAGCTGCTGTTTTAACCAGCAGCAAGTTCCTGCCCTCTGTGCCACCTTACAGCTTGCTTTCTATTGTCTGTAGTCTAGCCATTGTCTCCTTTCTACCGAATGAAGATTCCGAAAGGAGTATTTTCTGTTGTTCATAGATAGAACTCCAACTTCTTAAATAGTGCTCAGCATGTACTTAGCTATCAAAAAGAGTCATGCCATTTCTTGAATAAATGAACAAAAAAAATCGATAGTTTGGGTTTCTCTGTCTTGGCAGGTGAATTTTGGGCCATATGTGTACGCTCTGATTTGGAGACCTCTACTACATATTGTCCAATTCCATGTTCTGCCACCTTGGGTCAAAAGTACCTGCCCTTGGACCATACACTGGATTCCAGGATACAACATACTGAGTACATTCCATGCTCCACTCAGGACTAACAGGAAAGAAGATAAGACAGGTATACTCTAGAAGACTGGACTTGTATATTTCAGAGCTATAAAAGGGGATCCTCCAATCCCTATGCATGGTGAGAACTTTGTTGATGGTTCCTTAGTGAGGTCAATGAAGTCTCCCCTCTGGGAGAAGGAATAAAACCCGGCACCCGTGGACACAGACCCAGTGAATCCAAACAAGCCTTCCCTCCAGTGGAATCCGCCACCACTTATCACCACCATTATCAAGGTTAACTCCGCCTTCAGATTAGGTGTACAAGGTTTCCTTTAGCCTAAAGTTGTACTCGATTTTCATTTGAAGCATACCTCATCAGCATAAGGAGTTTGTTAACCACTGATGTCAGAGTGGGACAGCAAAACAGCTTTAGGCTTTTGCTTTGTTTCTTTAAGCAAAACAGCTTAGTCTCCCTGATCAAACAGTCCCTCCATCAACGACCTCCAATGTAAACAGAAAACCCTCCACACACTCTGCCTTATTGCAGAACTATTACAACTCCTGAGTGCCTGATGTTGTCTGTAGGATCCCCCAACAGGGCCTGAGGGTTCACACTAACTTAACTGATATGGTCACCTTACTAGATGGCATATTTACCCCCCAAGGCCCCTGGAACCCACCCTTTGGGGGATTTCATGTCATGTCAAAGGTAGGCTGAGTAAAACCTTCTTATGACACATGCCACGAGAAGACGATCAGATGATATGGCGCCTCGGATGTTAGCAAGTACACTGCTTATCATGGAAGCACCTCAAAGCAGATATTGTATTTTCATTTCTCACCCAGAAAAAAAGCAACCTCCTTCTCATCAACTACGGCTGAAATGGGCCGATCAAGATCAAAGAATTGCCCATCATCAGGCTGAGACAAACCCCACAGATCACACAGGTAACTGGGGGCACATGGTGCTCCTAGAGAGGATAGACAAGCCATCCAATGGATCTTCAAGATGGCCAACACTTCTAGGCCTTGGGGATGTTTTCAATGTACTCTCTGCTTCAGCCTTGGTTGCTCCTGTTTTTATACTGTCATGTGATCAACAGTAAGATATGAGGTTTAGAAGGAAAAATGCTGATAAGTAAGTTGAAATGAGAAAAAAACAGCATCTGCAACATGAGCTACTCCATGCACATACCTGACCAGGTCTTCCGACGGTCAGATTCTTGCTACCCAGGCCACTGGAAACACCCAACTGGCAGACCCTTCAAATACCTTGTCCAATCCCCTCAAAAATTGACCTTAATTTCTGACCCCAAAACAAGATAATTATAAGATTGGGAGAAACCTTCTCCTAGAACAATACTAGACCCCTGTTGAGCTCTAAAGACAGTTGGAATAAGTGTGAGCAGAACCAAGTTACTATAATACCTACTGTTGAAGAACACCATTTCATGCACTTGGAGCATTGGGATAATATTTGTCCCTCACAAATATGTCCTTTCAAAAAAAGGAAATCCTTCCAAAAAAGAAAGTAAAAAAAAGGAAGTACAGGTGGCTTTTGTGGATTTGATGGGGTTTCATTTCATTCTATACCTATTTCCCTGGTGAACCATTCTGCCATACACTTGTTCTTATACTTGGTGGGAAGCCAAAGTTTGTGGGTCATTGATGGGTCTTTAAAGAGAAGACCAATATGGCTCTCCCTTCTTCTGCCTGGCCCTCAAGACTAATCTGGCAAAAATTCAGATTATTCTACAGGTCATCAAGCTGTAGGGTTAAGACAGGAAGTCTCAAGAATTGTTTTTGCAAGTAGCTTATTATCAGAGGAAATGTCTGCTGAGTCAGGAGCATTATTCTTCAGATGGACCTGAGTGTTCAGGGATTTAACTGGGGTGAATAGTTGAGCGAGACAAAGATGGTTTTTCCTTGGGGACGCATGTACTCTATAAAAGGGCCAAAATAGAAATGCTTACGCAATGACTTTCTTCCTAAAAATTCAGAGAACTTCAGAAATGCCCATTAATATATTCTCAGCTCTATTCTGAAGGTTAGTAAACTTATGACACAAGTAAGTTTTCTGGGAAGTTACATATATGCCCGTAACTCCTTGTATGGCAATATATAGTCGTTAGAAAAACTGACAATTTTTGAGTACCATCACCAAATACCATTAAGGGCTGCAACGATAAACTTTGTGCTGGAAGAGGAGAGTTTTCAGATATTGGGAGGGCTCAGGAATAATCAACCCACCAGGTCTACCTACAACTTCTATTTTACAATTTCAATTTTCAATCTATGTTTAAGCACTGGGTATTTTCCTTTGTTTGGTCTTGTGTGGATGAATTTGATGTTATTATAGTGGGTTTGCATCTTTCCATCTTTTCTGCTTTAGGAACGGAGACGTTGTATTATTTGGTGGGTAGATGTTTATGATGGTCACATCTTGGAGTCTTTAACATTATAAAGCAACACTATCCAAAGCACATTCTAGGACATCCAACCACTTTCTGTGGTATCCAATAGAATTTTTGTGATGATGGATATGGCTTCTGCACTATTTTAGTTAATTAATTAAATGAAATAAAAAATTCACGTCTTCAGTCACATTACCCACACTTGAAACACTCAGTGACTTGCTTCTAGCTGGTACTGAATTAGACAGCATGGTTATAGAGTATCTTCTTTGTCTTGCCTGATACTTTTTTGCTTGAATTCTATCTTGCCTGTTCCCCAAGCCCCGACCCCTGCTTTCTTTCTGTTTGCTTTTGACTGGCACAATTTGACTAACATTTTATTTTTAACCTTTCTGGATCACTTTGTTTTAGGCAAGTGTCTTGTACAGAGCACAGAGCTGAATTCTGTTTTTATCTTAGGTTGAACCCATTTGCATTTATTGATATAACCTCTATGTTTGATCTTACTTCTTTCACTTTTCAATCCATATTAGAAATACTAGTCATGCTATCTCTTTTTAGTTAATGCGTACTGGCTTCATGCTCTGAGCTAACCAAAATTAGCTTGCATCCTCTTTTTTCTCTCATCTCTCATCCGGTTTCCAATTTTAATCAATAATATTATCTCTCATAGTGTTTACCTTTGTAGTCTCAGTCTTCTACAGTTCAGTTTGTCAGCATTAAATGATACCCTATGACTTCCTGCAACTGCTTATGATGCAATGAACATTCTATTTATCACATTCTCTGCTCTCTTTTTCCTTCCAACATTTTATTATGAAAATTTCCAGACTGACAGTGAAGTTAAAAGAATTTTTATAGAGAACATCAATATACCCACAGGCCAGATGCTATCATCAACATTTTACTATATTTGCTTTATCAGTATGTGTCCATTCATCCATCCTTCTGTCCATCTGTCGATCCCTCTCATTCTTTCCTGCACTTCAAAGTAAGTTAGTACGTTGACCCTTAAAGACCTCAGCCTACATATCACTAACTAGAGTTTAAATATTTATTTAAGGTATTTTCCTTTTGGTGCAAAATGCACATGTTGTAAAGCACCTACATCTTATGTATATCTTCGTTAGTTTTGAAAACGCGTACCTCTGTGTAACCTGACCTCCTAACGAGATATAAAACATTGCCATTGCCCCCAGAACATTCTCTAGTGCTCCTTTTAAGTTAATCCCTACTCATCAATTCTGACTTTTTTTCCTACCATAAATTACTTTTACCTGTTTTACAACTTCACAGAAATAGAATCAGACAGTATGTACTTTTTTGGGTAAGGCTTCTTTCACTCAGCATAATGCCTTTGAGATTTGCTCAGGTGATTGAGTCCTATTTGTTGCTTGGTAATATTTCATTCTAAGAACATATGGCATTTTGCATATTCTCCTATCAATACATACTTTGCTTCCATTTTGGGGCTATTATGAGTAAAGCTTCTATGAAGATTTTTTTTAAATGATTTTATTTATGTATTTGAATGAGCGAGAGAGAGCAAGAGAAGGGGTGGGGCAGAGAGAGAGGGAGGAGTGGGAGAAGCAGACTCCCCACTGAGCAGGGAGCCATGCAGGACTCCATCACAGGATCCCAGGATCATGACCTGAGCTGAAGGCAGCTACTTACCCGATTGAGCTGCCCAAGGGCTCCAAGCTTCTATGAACATTTCTGTATAAGCGTTTTTTGCCAGCTTTTTAAATTGCTCTTTGGTTGATACCTATGAAGAGAATTAACTGGGTCATATGGTATGACATAGGTGTATGTTACGTTATGAAAAACTTGGGAATACTTCCCAACCAGTTTATATCCACACCAGGAATGCTGTTGTCCTCACATCTTCACCAGTATTTTCTGTTGTTAATCTTTTTCAACTTCAGCCATTCTGGTGCAGATATACCGGTATCTTATTGCTGTTTTAATTTTCATTTCCTTGATGACTAATAACATCGAGCTCTTCATTTGCTTATAGGCTGTTTGTATGTTTTATCTTATGAGCATGTATTAAAATATTTTGCCCATCTTACAACTGGGTTATTTGCCTTTTTGTTTTTGAAGTGTAGACTTATTTATTCTAACATGCTGGATACCAGTTATTTATCAGATATATATTTTGTGACTATTTTCTTCTATCTCTAATTTGCTCATTCATTTTCATAACAGTATTTTTGATAAGGACATTTTTTTAGTTTGATGGCTTTTAATTTTTTGTTTCAAAAATTGTCTAGTTACTGCTTCCAGTGACCTGCCTAGGAAGATTTTGTCTACTCCAAGTTACTGAGACATTTTCTTATGCTATCTTCTGAATATTCTATTGTTTTAACTCTTATATCTTGATTTCTGATCCATTTTCTCTCTACTTTCCTCCCATATTTTGTTAAATATGCTAGTGCTATCATATTAGAATGCATAATAATTGTATATCATATTTCCACCCTTATTTTCAAATTTATTTTAGGCCTATTTCTAATAATTTTATGCCCCACCCCCACCTGTCCCTTTGCCAGTATTTCTCCAGTCATCCTGTGGTTGGGTAAAGTTTGTCCTCTAGTGAGTTTCTAAAGAAGGGTGCATGGGTACAATTTTCTCTGATTCTTATCCTCCATACTCAGGGGAGAGTTGGGATGATAAAACATCTTTGGTTCATACTTTCTTGCTTTGATTAGTATTTTAAATATGAATTATTTTCCATTGTTTGTTATTTTCCTGAAGGGACTTCAAGTATATAGGCACTGGGTGAGAAATCATTTATTTTAGACTATTTTCTGAAGATCTACACATAGCCATTTCACCTCAACCTTGTGTTCAAGGCCATGGGGCGGGGGCTGTCTTGTAAATTTCTTTGGTACTGATGGTCAGTATGAATTTCTCAGTTCTCTTTGTAACACTGGGTTTCTGTGAGTTTTGAATTTGTGTGTACCTGTGAAAGTATATAGTAAATGTAAGGTATTAAGCAAAAATATACAACAATAATAATAACAGTCTTAACTACTTTTATAGTAAGAGGTTTATATCTAAGAAAGTAGAGTCTAGATAATTTAGTTTCTTGTATAAACTTGGGACTCAGATGTCAATTAAATCCCAAATTACTGACTCTTAGGAAAACTTTGAGTCATTACAAGCTGGGTAACAAAGCTGAATTCATGAGGTATGCATTTTCCCCCCAATTAAACCTTTCTATAGTTAATCCTTCCTTACTTAGCAAGTCCATATAGGAGTATACAAGGAGTGAAGAATCCATTATCTCAAAATACGAGAAAGATTTTTAAAAAATCTCTCAGGAATAAGCAATCACCAGACATTAGCATCTGATCTACATGCGTCAATGTGAGATAATCCATGGAATTCAATATCCTTCTCTATTTGTGTCATATGAATATCACAATATGGTATTCAAACACACATCATTCTGTTTAACAAAATTATGTAATAAGACAGGAAAAGTAAAAAACGAATAGGTAATTTATAACATGCTGGAATTATTATTTACTTGTTTAAAAAAGATTAAATTCATATAGCACTGTGTTGGCAATGGACGAACAAAGACTAATAATAAGAGATTTTTGCCCCTTCACACAAGGACAAGGCTTTTCATGAAGACAGCATATCTCTGTTCATTAAGGTAAAAATAATTAAATCAAATCTTTACCTTCCATGGAAATTTTAATTTCAAAATGGAAGTGGTTTTTTTTTTAAGATTTTATTTATTTATTTGACACAGAGAGATATATATCACAAGTAGGCAGAGAGAGTGGGGAAAGCAGGCTCCCCGCGGAGCAGAGAGCTGATGCAGGGGCTTGATGGGAGGCTCAATCCCAGGACCCTGAGATCACGACCTGAGCCAAAGGCAGAGGCCCAACCCACTGAGCCACCCAGGTGCCCCTCAAAATGGAAGTGTTTTTTCTTGTAAAAGTTATACATGCTTCTAAAATGTAAAAAATACAATTGCATATAAAATAGGAAGTGAAAGCATTCTATCACTTCTATGGCTGCCGCCATTATTGAACTCATGCCACAGAAAGATCACTAATATTCATAACTTAGTATTTCAGACATTATGTAAATATATATTCCATATTATAAACTTATAAATTGTGTAATTTATAAATATGATCTTTTCTCTTAATAGAATCTGTGAATCTTACCTTTTTCCATTCAGCACGTATCTTGGACATGTTTTATGTTAGTTCATACGGATCTACCTTCTCCTTTTAAATAGATTTATCACATATATATATAAAGGTGCCTTAATTGAGTTAAAGAATCTGCTGCTGATGGATGAATAGTCAAGTTGTCCCAGTTTTTCAATACTATAGACTGTATTGTAGTTAGCATTCTTGTACATATGTTTATCTACTAAGGGGATTTACTATATTTTTTAGAAGTGTAATTTTGAGATGAAAAGGAATGGCCATTATCAATATTCCCACATGGGGCCAGATTATACTTTGGTTTATTGTAGACCACAGGACTTTGCTTGGCTTGGGAGATGACCAATGATAGAATAATAGAAATTTAAGATATTGAAGCCACATTATAATTAATATCTATTGTTTTTGTTATGAAAAAGATAAGAGGATTGATGAGAGGATTCAAGGTATTGGTCAGTGATTGTACCACATGCAGGCGTGATGCAGTGGAAGGGATACGCTTACCTTTAATAAAATGGCAATAAGGATACATACCTTACAGGGCTATTGTGATGATTTAAGAAGCTAATGGTGGTAAAACTCCTACACTAGTACTGACACAAAGCAGGTGTTCAGTAAAAGTATGTTGATATTTCTATAAAGAGAATTTATTCTCATGACAGAGCCCTCTTTTAGCTTTCATGATCACATTTCAAATAACTCCTATTGGGTTCTATTTTCAAGTATAAGACATTGGTAAATACTTAGTACAATTTAGTGTGATCAGGAAAAAGTTGTGGAGTCTTTAAAAATGAGTGATTGAGTTTTATGCTACAAAATATGGGATGTTAGGGGTTACTTAGTCAAGGGCTAAACTTAGGGCTAGAAATATCTGCCATATGCCAAGGGTCAGTGCCTGCAGGGTGAGAGGTACCAACACGAGCTCAGTTGTCAGGAAGTAAAGCAGGCCAAGAATCAACAAGCAAGATGATTCACAGGTAACAGGACACCCAAATGCTGGAAGTCCTAAGAAGCCGGGAGCCTGGCAAAGGCTCAAGATCATAGCAGACTCAGGCCAATGTACAATCCAAAGTTTTAAAGTTCAAGGTAGGCATCCAAGGGCCCAAGGGGACCAAAGCATACCTCTGTGCCAAGGAGATTTGGCTGAGAGTGTTTCTAGGTTCATCCAGTCTTGTGTGGGTCAGAAGTCAACCACACAAGTCCTGGTTCTAGATTCTCCAGGACAAGTAGGTGAATCGGGTAGCAGAAAGTTAGATCAAATATAGGAAGAAAGAAGAAATATATTTTCTGTGATAGCTGCAACACACCGTGATAAAACCCTCCCGCGCAAAGCATTTGAAACGCTAAACATGCTTGTGTTAGCAAGCCCCGCATCTGCTATCATCTCTCGGGAAATGGAATTGCTGCTGTGTTCTTTCCTTTGTGTTTCTTGAACAACAAATATCTAAAATTCTCGTAGCTCTGCTAAGATTGAAGCGACGATGGTACTAAGACCCTCATTGTAGGTTCTGCCCGTGGGTTTCAGTCACCTGTTTCTTTCTGGAAGAGGTCGAGGGTGATGTTGGAGGGAGATGTTGGGGGGAGATGTGCTGCTAAGAGGTAGATGGAGGCAGGCACGAGTCAACTATTGTAGAAGCCTCACTCTTAGACTCGAACCACAAGATGTCAGGGGACATGTAAATAACAGCCGTGGGCCAGTTTTCTAGAAAACAGTACCTGAGGCTAAACCTTAAAATGCTCTATTGGGAAATGCAATCCCATGAAGCAAAAGGGAGGCAAAGGAGGAAGCAGAGGAAATAGGAAAGAGCCTGTTATAAAGCTGGCCATGGCTTGATTATAAGCACCATTGATTTCTCGTTCTTGCAGGATGTCTGCAGAGAGAATGCTATGAAGTTTTTACATCTCGATTTTGGGGGTCATCGGGGGAAGAATTATCCTCTGGCTTCCATTTTCAATGGATCAAAGTTTGCTCTGCAGGGCGTTACCAACACCCCCCCACCGCAAACTTCCAGGTTGTCTCTCCTGGTCTGTCCCTCAGCTGCTGGGGAGGTAGATCCAAGAGAGCAACTGGGGCATCTGCAGCGTAAGCCACATTCCTCAGGGCAAGCCACAGTGTAGATGCGAGCCACTGGCATTTCCCACACTGCTACCTGGAGCAGGCAACCTCACAGGTTCCACTGGGTGGGTGCTCAGAGGGTTCTGAATCATTTAACTCAAAGCCCAAGAGCAAGAGGGAAGTCTAGGGGAGGCTCTGGCTGGTCATACCCCCAAGTGATGCCCCAGCCACAGGAAGAGCACAAGCCACTGATCAGGATGCAAAACATATGTTCAGATCTGGGGTGACTCTTCAACTGAGCCCAGTACTATGACATTTACATGTTTCTGATTACACAAGAACTAACACCATGGAGTGCTTACAGCCCAAGGTACTTTATAGTTGAATGTATGAATCTCACTTAATAGAAATTATTTTATATCCTATTTTTTCCATTTAATTTTCTATGGTGAAGATTTGCTCGTCTCATTTGATATTTTTCAAAAGCATTTTTCACTGGCAACAGCATATTCCATAATATGGATATATAGTAGTGTAATTTCACTTTCCCATATCATTGAACACATTGGTCATTTGTAATTCCCTGCTTTCATAAGTCATTCCATGTGTGCAAGCCAGATTTGTCTAACCTATGTTGTTAAAACAAACAACTCTTAAATCTTGGTGGCTTAAAATAACAGAGATTTATTTTTCACTCACGTATGGGGTTAGCAAGGAATCTCTGCACATCGTAGTCACGTAGACACCAAGGGTAACAGAGAAGTATCATCTCAAATGTCATTGGCCACTGTGCCAGAAGGAAAAGATAACTCTGGAGAGATTCATGTTGGCAATTAAATGCATCCTGAAAGTGCCACATGCCACTTCTGAACTCATAGGTCAAATCTGTTTGCAAAGCCCCACCCGATCACAAAGGAGCCAGAGGGGAAAAGAACAAGACATGGCAAGTGTTACTCAGCGTGACATCATTACAAATGTCCTTGTACCTAAGTCTTCTTGTGTTTTGCTACTTATTGTTGCTACTTATTGTGTTTTGCTACAAATTGTTGTAAGTGTAAACATTTTTATGTTATTGACGCATCCCTTGGTGTTTGTTTTATACTCTCCTCTGTACAAGGGCATAGAGGCCTGTAAACTACATTTCCCAGATTCTTTTGCCTGCTGGGTAGAAGCCATTTTTTTGTTGTTGTTGCGTCTGGCTCCATCAGCAGTCATGAGAGCCAACTGCAAGAGATCAGAGTCTCCAGCAGCAAGCCCAGAAACACCAACAGGATGTCAGCTTTCTGCTCAGGGTTGGTGGTAGTGCTTGTGGACTCTGGGTGATGCCCACCTTCTCCCTTTTGTTTCTCCAGGCCATGAGGGAGAGTTAGCTTCCTGCAATTAAGCATTACCTCTAGGTACCATCATCTTCCCCCTTTGGTTCTTCGAGCTCGGCTAATAATTTTCTAGCCAACTCGTGTGTTAGATTTCCTCCACCTGCGATGCCTGATTGGACCCCTACTGATACACCATATGTGCCAACTTCCCCCCAGAGAGTTTGTTCCAATTTATACCCAGTCCCTAAGCATCTGAAAATACCTATTCCTTTTAACCTTCACCATTAAAAAAAAAAGATATCTATTTTCATTTTAAAATTACCTCCTGATTTTATAGACCCTGAATATTTTGTTTTTAATTTGCATTTCTTTGTTAGTTGTTGAGACTGAATTTTTTAATTTGTTTGTTAGCCATTTGCCCTTTCACAAATTGATCGCTCATGATCTTTACCTCTTTTAGGGCTATCTCTACTTTCCATTGCTTTGCAAAAGATCTTTATATGTTAAGGACTTTCATCTTTTCTCTCTTATTTATGTTTCAAATATAATCCCAGTTTGTCATATGCTTTTTAATTCTGTTTATGATGTTTTATAACATAAAGAAATTAATTTAAAAAATTAAATCAGTTCTACTAATTTTACTATATGATTGCTGCCTCCAGATTGGATTTTGAAGACCTATGTAAGGCCTTAAAATTTACTTCATAAAATATAGTTTTAACCTATTATCTGTTAGAGTTTAATAGTAAAATTAGAGATGCGTGGCTTCTTAAAATGTTTTTATTTCTCCTTCCTCCTACCTCTTTTCATCCAGATCACAAAGGGCTGCACAAAGGGCAGAGAGGATGATTCAGAGCCACTGTGGTGAAGTGAGATTCTCTCCACGGAATCACAGGGGCTCTGCTCTCACTGGCCAATGAGCCTTCCCCACAATTCCAATGGAAAGTGGTCCATGAAATGACTCTTCTGTGGGTATTGCTGCGATGTGAGAAGTAGTGGCTGGAAGCCCAGACTTCCAGTCCCAGCTGTCTGATCCTCCTGCTTTACTGGGGCCACCACTTCCCTCATCTCAATATTCTGGGCTCCTGTCTTGAGAAGTGGTTTTTAATTAGTATACAGAGACTTCTCTGGGCACTATCTCACACCCAAATCATGCTCAACATTTTTAGCTAATACTCGCTCTATTGTCCTTGCAGATGGTTCAAGGAGATGAAATTATGTGTTGGATGGATATGTATCAATAATTTATAAAAATTTCTACTCAGTATTTCACTGAAGGATGTCATTTTTTTCCTCTATTGGTTTCTGCCTTTGCTTTTATGCTTAAAAAACATTTTTTCCATCTCAAGATCAGAAAGCCATTGATCTTTCTTTTCTGTTTGTTTAGATATAGTAAGTAGTTTATCCCGAACAGTGAACAGTGGTTGGACCCTAGAAAAATCTTACAGCAAAAAGCAGTAGCTAGGATGCAGAGAAAAAAAAAAGGTATTTGCCTTTTCTTTCTTTTCTAAAGATTTATTTTTTCATTATGGGGAGTATGATTTTCCAATAGTCTATTTCACTTCCTTTCTTTCCTTGAGACTATTCTGTGGGCTCAGGAAGAAAAGGGAGGGCTGGACAGGATGCCCAAAACTTCACACTTCTCAGTAGCAAATTCTGCCCCTTCCTTATTATGGTAGTAGCCTCACAGCCTGATCCCTCTAGTCCAGGGGTTGGCATACTTCACCTGTAAAAGGCAGATAGTAAATCTTTGAGGCTTTGCCAGTCTGTGGAAACTACTCCATTCTGCTTTGTAGGGTGAAGCATTCTTAGGCAGTTTGTAAACTAATGAGTGTGTTCCCGTAAAACCTCACAGGACCTAAAGCTGTTGACGCCTAGCCTCTGCGCTGTGGAAGAGGGTAACTTGGTAGATGTGATGAATGGGCCCTTCAACTTGTGTTACTTTTGTGTTAGTCACGAATGCCGACCAGTTTGAATCTCACAAGTTTGTTTAGTTGGGATGTTAGTTAACACCATTAGGTGAGACCGTTGTGTCTGGTGTGGTTCTGTGGCCGTGAATTAACTGCAGTACCATTTTGTCTTGGTGAAGTAGGGAGCAGTCATGAGGTAGGTCAAAGACCTCGCCTGAGGAGTGGGTGAGGGCTTTGGCCCCCAAGAGTCTGTTCATTATGACAGGTTGAAGCTGTTAGGCTTCTACGACTTGTCAATGTGTCTCTTTTCCCTTATGTGCCTGTTCTTTGGGAAAACACCAGCAAAATCTGGACAGATTGCAGCAGCCAGCTCCCTACCCCTCTTTTAAATACTATACCTTCGTACTGTACACTCACCATCTCAGTTTTCACAAAAGAAAGAAACTGCTTAATTTTGCCATTTGTATCCATTGTTCAGAGCAAATTCTAGGAGTCTGTATTCTTCTATACTTTTTTTTAAAATTTTTTTTATTTCATTTCTTTTCAGCGTAACAGAATTCGTAGTTTTACAACACACCCAGTGCTCCATCCAATGCGTGCCCTCCATAACCCTAACCCTAACCCTAACTCTTCTATACTTTTGATCAGCTTCGGTCTTCACATTTTTAATACACATCTACTTGAGAGGAAGAATACATGGTTTATAAGAATGCAAAGGTTTTTCTTTTTTAATCATTTTAAAGCCTCAGAATTGGACTCAGATCTGTGTCAAATAAATTAAGCTTAAATATTATCTCATCTTTATGAGTTTGGATATAGGCTAGCAGTATATGCTACAGATACCTTCTTTTTAAAGGTTTTTTTTTTCTTTTTAAAGATTTTATTTATTTATTTGACAGACAGAGATCACAAGTATGCAGAGAGGCAGGCAGAGAGAGAGGAGGAAGCAGGCTCCCCGCTGAGAAGAGAGCCCTATGCGGGACTGGATCCCAGGACCCTGGGATCATGACCTGAGCCGAAGGCAGAGGTTTTAACCCACTGAGCCACCCAGGCGCCCCAAAAGATACCTTCTTATATGGCTTTAATAAAATCTCCCTCCCAGACACATGTATAGACTGAAGGACAGCCCAATCACTTGCAGTTTTAACTAAGGCTTTACAAATTATGTAAATATTAGCATTTTAGCTCCTTGCAAATAATGGTAGGCATCAGGCCATACCTGATGTCATTAGGTGTCATTCAACCCACCTCATCAGCAGAGGCCACTTGATTAAGGGTTGATCCAGATTTTGTGTACTCTGAAGCTTATATAATTCTATATTTTTTAAAAAAGACAAAATTAACTATCAAAGTAAATATTTAGAATGAAGAAAATTTATAATAGTTTATTTTCTTAAAAAGTGACAAATAACACAAACATTAGAAAATCCAGAAAAATAACATAACATTTTAATGTAGTTAACTTTCTAACACATCTCTATAATACCTGTCCCTTACATTTTGGCTGTTACTCTAGAATTGCCTCCATGAGACTGCAATTTTGTAACATCATTTTTCATAAACAATAGAAATAAAAGTTAGTCTTCCCTCTAGCATAGTTCATCAAAATGTTCTTTTTCATTATTGATAGTTTGGAAAGGTTGCAGGTTTATGACTTGTAAGTAATACTGTCAGGTAAATGTGTCAGAGTATAGTCAAATTTAGAAAAACTTTTCTCAAGTTTCTTGTATGACTTCTAAGATTTCAGGGCAATGCCAATGGTTTGTGCAATGAGTCATCTTTATTACTGGGGGAACTGACAGCATTCTTTGCTTTGTTAGGGCCTCTCCCAGGGTTTTGGAAGGGTGTTGTGCAGGTGGAGGGAGGGTCCTTGAAGCTTGAGTTTCCTTAGTCTCATGGTAAATTCATTCCTGCACTAGATCCTACAGGAAGGTTCAATATTTTTTCATTTTTTTTAGATCAAACACCTGGAGAGGCTGGCTAGTTGCCAGAAGACTACCTTAAAAACCCTAACCTTTTTTCTGCCTGCCTGAGTCTCTAGATATTGCCTGTTCCTGGATCCCTCATCATTGTGCTTTGCTCATTTGGGAGGATAGAGGGCCCAGTAACCCGATCGAGGTTGTTATAGAATCCATTACTATTTTGTGAACATTTTGCCTTGTTAGTAACTTGGATGTGGCCCCTGCCCCGGCTAATCCAATTCCAGTGGCTGGCCTAGCTGCAGGTTGGCCACCATCCCAGTGTGCCCTTCCTGTTAGTGTCTAGTCTAATCATGGGATAAGACCATGAGATGACAGTAGTGGGGAATAACAGGTGGTTTATTCATCCAGTAGGAGTAGGCTTGAGTTAGCCAGAAAAGAATACATGGATAGGAGTTATAGATGTCTTTCTGAATGACAAGGAAAATATTAGAGTAGCTGGAGAATATATTCATGTATTCTTAACATATAAATGGCTTGAGTCCAGTCTCATGAAAAAGATTTGCATGAGAGAGAAAGTCGGTGGGGACGATGGAAGAGAAGGAAAGAATGGAGGAATAAATGGGAAACTAGAAAGTGATTAAAATAATTGGAGACAAGGAAGGAGACAAGTAGAATAGAAAAATGTAAATGAATGGGGATAAAATGAGGTATGTATGTAGAGGGTTTGGGTAAGGAATGATATTTGGAAGCAGTAGTTGAGCTGAATGAATGAATACATGGATTTAAAAATCATGTAACAGTATCTGGTGGCATGTCTTACTTACCTTTTATTCTAATTAATTAATTGACTAATTAATAAAACATTATTTATTTATTTATTTGAAAGAGTGTGAATATGGGGGGGAGGGGCAGAGGGAGAGGGAGAAGCAGACTCCCTGCTTAGCAGGTCTTGATCCCAGTTCCCTGAGATCATGACCTGAGCTGAAGACAGACATTTAACGTACTGAGTCACCCTGAGTGGCTCATAGGTGCCCCTATTTATTATTAGTTTTTTTTAGAGAGAGAAAGAGTGAGAATGTGAGCTGGGGAATGGGGGACAGAGGGAGAGGGAGAGAGAGACTCTTAAGCAGGCTTCATGCCCAGGGTAGAGACTGGCGTGGGGCTCTGTCTCACAACTGAGACAAAATCAAGAGTTTGAAGTTTAACTGGCTGAGCCACCCAGGTGTCCCATGTTTTAACACCAGGTATTTTCAATTTATTAAAACGAGCAATATTATTAAAACGAGCAATATGATAACACAATTATCAAGCATGAGAAAGAACTTTCTGTGTCCAAAGAACTTCAAAGCCTAATTAAAAGTTCCAAGGATATAAATGAAAATATTATTATTCTATGAAACCAATTACAAGTGTTTTATTTTTCAAAAATAGTTTGATGCACCTATAACCATCATTATTTGCAAATAAAATATGTAGAAGAAGCTAGTAATTTGGTGATCCTTCTTTACTCTTCTGACATTTTTGGAGATGTAAGTGCCATATTTCCCTATATGAGATCTTCAATTAAAGAATTTAATTTCAAAGAACTAAATATTGTTTATTTTATTAGACACTGGAGATGAATCCCTGCTCCAGGGTCCTTTAACATGTATTATTAAATACACATTAAATCAATGCCTGCTTCAGGGAGTATTAAAAGCAAAGTCTTTAGCTTGTGTCACCCTTTGCCTATGGGACACTTTATTTTAATATCACTTTGAGATATAGAAAAAACTTAGAAACGAATCCATCTTCAAAACAATTCATAGAACTTCCACTTTATAAATTATTCATAGGTAGGACACTGCCCATAAAAATAGAGGCTTATCAGTCTCTCCTTTGTTCTCTGAATCTATGCTATTGTCTTTCTATGCATTTTACTAGGAGTATGGGAGAGAGATTTTCAGTTCTCTGTAACCTAAAATATTTCTTGGGTGCTAATGACAGAGGAGGAGATGGTGTCTGCTGCCTCTTCAGTTTTGGCTGTTTCTATTCCATTAGTGCCAGACTATTGAACAAAGGGATGAAATCCTATCAGGAGTGGGAGGCTATAGTATCTTCTGCCCTATTGTTTTTTCCTTCCCGTCAATAGGTTCCGTGAATGTGCACAGAGGCATTCCTGTCAGGGGGGCTGGGAAATTGAGGCTTGTGACAAAGCAAACTTGAATAACAGAGGAGAAAAAAAGGAATAACCCTTCAAACGTTGACAAATGAAAAACGACATGTATGAACATAAACTGACGACCTGGCAAAGGAGAAAGGGCCCTTATGGGTCAAACGCCAAAGCCCGAAGTTTTGAGATAGGCATGTCTGCTGCCTGTGCTGACCCCTATCAAAGCATCTCACAGCAAAAGGCAACATCTAAGTCTCACCCGAACTGTGCTTTCTCTCAGATTTCTTTTATTCCATACAGCTGGCGTCTCTGGTCCCCTGTAATTTCCAGTAGTTAATACCCTCCACCTATCCCTCTTTTAGGATCATTTATGGACCAGAAACTTGGTGGGTTTTCCCCTTGAACTGTGACCTACTGAGAGGCAACGCACTGCATTCTTCTTGCAGCCTGGACTTCTGAGAATTCTTCATTAGAGGGTCCTCAGCTACGCTTTCATCTTCTGGTACCTATTTCTCCTTAGTATTGTCTTTAACTGGTGGTTTAAATGTAGATTAATTATGCTAGAGGGGTGACAGGTGATCTCAGTCAAGGTCAAGTCTGATTGCGTTGGGGTAGCCAAGTCCTTAAGCATCTCTATTTGCATGAGTCGATATCCACTGGGGCATTGCTTGTTGTTGTTAAAAGAAAATGAGAGGCTTTGTGCAATGGGCAAGGCAGGCAGTGGGAACCAGCCAGGAGAGGGGAGCATAGAGGGCTGGCATAGTGTCTGTTTAAGGTGGTTGGAGCTGAAGCTGGTGAGCTGACATACTGAATTGGTCAAATTCGGGTGTGTGCAACATGGAAAAGATTCCCCCCCTTCCCACCCCATTTTAGCCTGCAAACATGCTCTGTCCAGTTTCCCATCACCACTTCTGACTGGTATGTGGGTCATATTCCTTAGCTTTTCACTTTCCCAAGTCAGAACAGTCTGATTTTCAGGTACGAAGACGTCCGACTCAGTGTAAATAACAACTTCCATGTCATACTCATGTCAGTACTTCTCCTCTCCCCTGCATAGGTCGACCTTGGAGGCAACAGAGGAGGGGCTTTTCTCTCCCTTTCATGCCTCCATCAAAACCCCTGTTGCTCTGTATCCCCTCCTCCTCCTAGGCTAAGGTGGTCTCCCGGTAAGGCTCCTCAACCCTGCTCACATTTTTGGTGGGATCCTCTCAAGATGACTTGAGTCTAGCTTCCTTCTAGCAAGTCCCTTGGTTCCCAGGGTAAAATCATAACCCTTGCCCAACAAACCATGGGCTGTCCCCTCTGTTGCCTTCTCTCTTGGCTCTGACATCACAGGCAGTTCCTCCATCCTTCTCCCTTCAGAGTTCCCTAGGTAAGAGGAAGCCCTAGTTCTTAGGTTCACATATACCCCTGAGCTCCAGGCGACATACATCAGGCTCTCCTAAGAACTTGCTCATGGTGCCCCACCCTGAGCCCATGGGGTTCTGGGGTCTAAGTCCTGCATCTCAGTAACCATCTTGCTGGATGGAAAGACACTGGTCACCCTTGGTGCAAGCTCTGGGTACTCTCGGTTCTTGTCTTGAATTCAGGTTACTCGGCGCCTGTCCATCTGGCTGGCAGCTCTGTGTCTCCATGATTCTAAGCCATCTTTATAATTTCTAGTCTCTTCTCCTGTAATAGTTAATAGGGTACAGCGAAAGTTCTGGTTTTGTTCTTAATTAATGAGTCACCCATTTAACATCTCATTACTGTTATTTCTAGGAGAGACTAATACTCAAGAGTGACAAGGAAGCCAGAAAAAGGAACAGAACCATGTCAGCCCTGAGCTCAAGTAAGGTGCCCTGTGGGAACTCCCAGAAACCACTGAGGTGACTCTGGGAGATATGTTAGTTTGTGAGGACTGCCATAATAAAATACCGTAGACCAGGTGATTTCAAACAACAGAACTTTATTTTCTCACAGTTCTGGAGGCTGGAAGTCAACGATCAAAGGGTCAGCAGGGTTGGTTTCTTTTGAGGCCTCTCTCCTTGGCTTGCAGATAGTTGCCCTCTTGCTGTGTCCTCACATGGTCTTTTTGATGTGTGGACAAGCCCCAGGGATCTCCTTCTCTTCTTGTAAGGATAGCATCAGATTGGATTAGGGCTGCACCCTAATGGCCTCATTTTAACTTAATCACCTCTTAAACACCTTAACTCTAAATATAATCAGATTCTGAGGTACTGGGAGTTAGGATACCAACCTAGGAATGTTGAGGGAAGCCTATTCAATCCATAACAGGAGGAGAAGGCTGAGGCTGGAGTTTTCTGGCCCCTTATCGCAACCCTGAGGGTGCTGGGCACCCCCAGCACACCCTCACCCAGTGACCTTTGGTGTGTGCCTGGAGTCCTGTAGGCAGACCAGAGGAGATGACCAAGCTCCTGACATTTAGGCACCGATGCTAATTCAGTCCACTGGAACTCTCAGTCTTCCAAAGGACAAATCTGTCCTTCAGAGTCAACGATTACTTTCTACAACGTTTGATTAAAATAACATTGCTTGCTTTAAAAAATAACAAGGAATTCCCCAGACAATTAGACTTAACCATCTAATATCAGTTTAGAAACAATTCACTTACTTCTGTGTCTACCCTAGTCAAGTAGAACACTGAGCAATTATGTGTGTGTTTGCTTAAATTATGCAAACAATTATCCTAATAGGCCACATTGTTTTGTTTTTGTAGATTCAAACTTTATCTGACTTAAGTGGTTTATTTATTAGATCCATTGCTTTTTAAAAAAACTTTATTGTTTTTAATTCCAGTATAGTTAACTTACATGTTGTATTAGTTTCAGATGTACATTGTAGTGCTTCAGCAATTCTGTACATTACTCAGTGCTCATCATGTTAAATGCCCTCTTTGATCGCCTATTTTACCCATCCCTCCATCCGCCTCCCCTCTGATAACCATCAGTTTGTTTTCTGTAATTAAGAGTCTGCTTCTTGGTTTGCTTCTTTTTACTTTGTTCATTTGTTTTCTAAATTGCACATGTGAGTGAAATCATATGGTATTTGTCTTTCTCTGTTGGATCTACTTCACTTAGCATTATGCTCTCTAGTTCTATCCATGTTGTTGCAAATGGTAAGATTTCATTCTTTTTTTAATCATGGAATAATATTCCATGTATATATTATTCCATTGTATATATACCACATCTTCTTTATCCATTCATCTATCAGCGGACACTTGGGCTGCTTCCAAACTTTGCTTATTGTAAATAATATTGCAATAAACACAGGGGTGCATATATCCTTTTGAATTAGTGTGTTTGTATTTTTGGGGTAAATACACAGTAGTGTGATTACTGGATCCTAGGTTAATTCTATTTTTAATTTTTTGAGGAACCTCCACACTACTTTCCACAGGGGCTGTACCCATTTGCATTCCCACCAACAGTGCAAGAGGGTTCCTTTTTTCTCCACATCCTTGCCAACACTTGTTGTTTCTTGTGTTTTTGATTTTAGCTGTTTTAACAGGTATGAGGTGATACTAGATCCATAACATTTTGGTGTGGCTATTTTGATACAGCTATATTGATGAAGCTCTTTTGATGACAAGATATTTTGGCCACTCTTAAAAAAACAAAGAAAGAGGGGCGCCTGGGTGGCTCAGTGGGTGAACCTCTGCCTTTAGCTCAGGTCATGATCTCAAGGTCCTGGGATAGAGCCCCGCATCAGGCTCTCTGCTCAGCAGGGAGCCTGCTTTCCCTTCTCTCTGCCTGTCTCTCTGCCTACTTGTGATCTCACTCTGTCAAATAAAAAAATAAAATCTTAAAAAAAAAAGAATTAAAAAATGTATAAAAATTAAAAAAAAAACAAAGAAAATCCTGTTAACTTACAGCTTTCAAAATTATAATACTATGTATAGAACAGGCATCCCCACTCTTAGTCTCACCCATCACAACCCCACTCACAACAAAATTTTCCTTCTTCAAAGATAGCAAATGAAATTTTAAAGATTTTATTTCTTTATTTACTTGAGAGAGAGAGAAAAGAGAGAAAGTGCACAAGCACACAAGCAGGGGAAGGGGCTTTTTTTGAGATTTTATTTATTTATAGCAAAAGAAATTTTAACATCTCTGGTAACAAAACCTTGGAGGGGGAAGAATAAAAAAGAAGGACCTGAGAAAATACAACTCCAAAGGAGTAGGACACTTCAATTTTTATGTTCATTCTTATAACACCCTCATCTTTGCAAATTTTGGGGGACTCTGGTTGATTTCGTGGAATATTTCTGGATGCCCTGTTTCCCTTGTCCTAACACTCTTGAGAATATGGAAAATTTGGGACCAATACCTTTATAAGAAATTTATATTAATAAGTATACCGGAAAATAGAATGTAATACATACGAGCAACATTAAATGTGTAACAGGTGATCCAGGGATCACACAAAAAGTAAAATCATTTCCAGAACCAGTTTATTTCATCTAAACGTGACCCAAGCCACCTGGTTTCTCTTTGAAAACTCCTCTGAATTGCCGCATTTATTCCTTTCTATAGACTGGTGGAGCCTCTTGATGCTACCTGGTCTCCTGAATGCATCTTGCCAGTCTTCCCTGGTGTCACCTTCTGACAGTGTGTCACTGTGCTCAATAGAGCTTTCTTACTTTTATTTTATTTTTTTAAGATTTTATTTATTTCTTTGACAGAGAGAGATCACAAGTAGGCAGAGAGGCAGGCAGAGAGAGAGAGGAGGAAGCAGGCTTCCTGCCAAGCAGAGAGCCCAATGCGGAACTCCATCCCAGGACCCCGAGATCATGACCTGAGCCAAAGGGAGAGGCTTAACCCACTGAGCCACCCAGGCGCCCATTACTTTTATTTTTTCATTCATTTTCCTCCCAATTCAATAGGAAGTGCACTTTGTGTTCCTGAAAGTTGGCACCTTTTCCTCTTTTCTTCACCTTTTTTCCTGTGTGGGCCAGAGAGATTTCTCATCTCCACTGAATTTCTTCTCCTCAAAATGAGTCCCTCTGACTTAAGTCTTGAAATTAACAGTCTATTTTGTTAATCTTGGATTGCTTTGAAGTGAAGTTGATTGACGTAATTGTAGTATAAAATCCAGTTTCAATCAAATGGTAAAGTGGAAGAGATGATCAAGTTAGCAATTGTTCAATAATTACCATGGAGAAGGCGTGAGTTAATTTTAAATGTCTGATTTGGATCCACTTTTAAGGAGATCAGATGTTAAATAAACAAGGCACATCTGTATAGGGCGGCTCTAATAAGTGATTTAATAAAGACACACCTTTTTAGAAAAAAATTGTAGTTAAATATACATAAGATAAAAATGAACGTTTTAACAAATTTTAAGTATACTGTGGCATTAAGTACATTCGTGTGCAACTATCACCACCATACAACTCCAAAATTTTTTACCATCCCACAAGGAAACTCTGTACCCACGAAAAACTAACTCCTCATTTCCCCCTCTCCAGCCCCTGGCAACTCCATTCTACTTACTGTTTCTATGATTTTGACTACTTCATACAAGTGGAATTATTCCACATGTATCCTTTTGTCTCTGGCTTCACTTAGCATAAGGTCTATAAGGTTCATCTCCTGTTTGTTGATTTGCATCCCTCTTGGGAGCTTCCCAGATGTATCTGAAATCAGCCTCAGGGGGAAGGCAGGGAAAGACCTAAGAAAGACGAGGCCCTCCAAGTTGGTAGGTGGCAATTTTAATAAGCAAAGGGGGCGATATACATAGGACAGCAAGACATACAGATCCCCACACCCACCTGCCAAATCTTCAGTTTACTAAGAGGCCTTTAACTGGGTTCATTCATGGTACACCCTGAGGGTGTTCTCAAGGTATCATCAGAAGTTTACGTCCTTAGAGCAGCGTCTGGGAGCAGGAAAGGCAAGTGGAACCCCCATTCCAAGGAGAGGGGAGGTGGAGAGGAGATTGCCAGTGCCTGGTCCAGCTCACGGGTCAACTGACAGTTACACCTTTTCAGTTACCTTCCCCAACACTGTATCAAGTGCTTTGCAAGTATTAATTTACATAATTACTCATCTTTGTATGTTCCCCAGGGTCTAGAAAGTGCTTTGCATGTTTTAGATATATTTGTGGAATGAATTTCGGTAGGACTTAAGCATTTCCAAGTGGCTCTGCTTGCTTTTCTGGTTGGAAATTTACAAAAGGAGTCA